>RJWM01003959.1:0-106747 GCA_004363535.1 Dasyprocta punctata
GGTTTACAGGCTCTCTGGAGGTCTCAGATGCAGCCACAGCCTCAAGTCTTCCCCAGCCCTTTTCTAAGGAGGAGAGGAAACTCAAGGAACCTGGAGTGTAAATGGGGTACAGACTTTTAGGAGGCAGCATCTCCTCTATTGGGAGGGAACAGAAGGAGCTGGAACATCCCTAATTCATCCTTTCCTTCAGCTCTATTGTGGAGAACCAAGACAATATAAATGAAATGGATGTTGCTTGAGGTGACCCCGTGAGTTGGTGGCACAGCCACGTGGACGTCAGATCCCCTGACTTTCCACTCCTGTGACTCTTCACGTCACCCCTGCCCCTGCCAAGCTCATCCCTAAGTGCAAAATACAAGTTTGTGGGAAAAAAGTGGTGTTTATTTTGAATTAAAATGTTTTAAGACTAAAAATCCACCCCATGAAGATAGTTTACATTTAAAATTAACTGTTAAGATGCAAAGGTTCCCTTCAGGAATAGGAATTATGGCTTCTAATTATATAGTATTTGGGACTACATATTTATGGAACCTTTGAAGAAAGAATTATAAATAGGTCAAAACAGGCCTCACAAACCTTATGTATTTATTTGTCTGACATGCTCATTTGGCATTTGGCTCTGATCTTGTGTAGCTTTGAACTCTAGTTATATTTTCTTATGCAAATGAATTGTCTTCAATTAGTCCGCAAGCCCCCCTCCCATGTATAATTCTCTTTCCCTCTATCATCACAGTTGTAACATAGTGCCAAGGACAGGACATGGGCTAATATATCTGTTTCTTCTCTTTCTTTTCCTACCCTAACTTTCTTCTTTCCCTTTCTTCATCTCTGTTTCTTTCATCTCCCTCTTCTTTTAATCTCTTCCCTTACTTTGTCTTTCCTCCTTTTTTCCCCCTCTATCCCTTTCACCTCTTTTTCTTTACTTCCACAAACATTTGCACCATGTGCTGAGCAGATAGGTATTGGGGAGTGAGTGATGAATTAAGGGGAATATGCTTCCTGCTCAAACAGAGGTTTGAGTCAGCTTGTGAGGTGGGTCCAGACGTTCGAGAGCACGTTTGCTTATATAATTACGTTTCTAACATGTGGAGTGGAGCATGGGTGACAGGAAAGCCCAGGAAGGGGGCATTCGGTTGGGATTAGGGGGAACTTTCCTGAGAGACTGCTGCTTGAGCTGAGGTCTGGGAATAAGAAGGAAAGGCCAGCAAAGGTTGGAGGGGGCAGAGGCAGAGGGTGCTGCACGGTGTGCCTGGGTGTGGGGGTTGAGGAGTGGAGTGACTTGAGGCTGCTCTGGAGTTTAGACAGGAGGCCAGTGCAAGTGCAGCAGAGGTGGAAGAGGGGATGTGGTGATGAGAACAGGCATGTTCAAGGGCTGAGGCCATGTGAGAGATTCCTGTTTTTCTTAAGAGTGTTGGATTTAGAAGGGGTTGGAACAGGAAAATAACACTCAGGGTTTTCGTTTTGAAACATCACTGGAGGCCAGAAGTGTGGGTGGCTCCGTCAATAGGGAGGGTTTAAATAAGCCATGGTGTATCCTCACAAGGCCATGCTCTGTATCCTGATGAGGAAAAGCCCCATTATCTCATGCTGAACAGTCCAAACTGAGAGCAGAACACAGTCAGCAAGAGAGGGGATAAGACTATTGACTTAGTCTGCTTTCTGTTGCTGTAACAGAATTCCCAAGAGTGGGTCATTTATACAGGAAAGAAGTTTATTTTGGTTCAGGTTCCTAGAAGCTGAGAATTCCAAATTCAGGCAGCTGTATCCTGTGAGGGCCTCCTGGTGCCTCATACTACTGGGGAGGTGAGAGGGACAGAGAAGACAATGGGCGAGGAGGGGGCAGAAACTCTGTGACTCTTCCCTCACCTATTCCTGAAAGCAAGATGTCAATCCCTTCCTGAGGACTCCACTACCTTTACTCAATGCCTCCTGCCAGGCCCCATCTCCTAACACTTCCATATCAGGCATTAAGTTTCCAAATATGAGCTTTCAGGGAACACACTTGAACCATAGCAACTATGTATCTGAACTTAGAGGTGTTTGTGTAAAGGACCCCTGGAAAGATAAAGAAGAAAATATTAAATAGCTATAGACTGTACTGAGGGCAAGCAGGATGGGCATACATTGGGGAACCAGACATTCTGAGTGTGCATCTTGTTTTATTGTCTGATCTGAACCACACTGATGGATTATTATGCAAAACCTGAGTAAAATGAGTAGGATGAGGGGTATGGGATTCAAGCTACTGATCACTGAGGGCAAGTGCATGTTTACCTTCAACTCTCCTTTTAGATGCTTCTTAGTCTGATGTTGATATTTTAATCATTTATTGAGCAAACAGCCCCAAGTAATAGGATCATACATTCCACTCTATCAACACTGTTGTCTTAATAACAGTAATTCATCAATGTCTTACTTTGAACAATTGTTAAGGAGTTGCTCCCGGTTGGAGAGTCATATCATCTAACTTTATTATGCACATACTCTAATGGCAAACACAGAGTGTGTTACCTGCATGTTAACACTTAATTTTCAAAACAAACTATCATCATCATATTGCAGACAAGGAAAGTGGGGTACAGGGAGGTGAGATGACTTGTCCAAGGTCACCCTTGGAGGTCTCCTTGTGGTGGGCATGATGTCACATTTATGAATTTGATGGTTATTTTGCTGCCTACCTGTTAGTTGCTTGGCACTATATTCAGGGCTAGGATATGGGGAGGAATGAGAACAGTTTTTGCCCACGCACTGTGCATCTTCCACAGGGTCAGGCAGAGACGTCCACATGTAACTGCTCTACAGTATGATGAGGGCTTGATGGCGGAAAGGCACCAGATGAAAGTGCAGCATAAAGAAATGGGAGAAACGAATCAGGGCAGGTTTCCTTGAAGAGGAGGAGATGCCTTAGCGGCAGAGGAAATGATGCTGAAAGATGAAGCCACTCCCCTTCCTAGAAGAGGAGATGCCTTACGTGCCCTGTGACATGTATAGGAGTTGGATGGCATTTTGAGGGAAGGGGGTTTCTTAGGGAGGGCACACCATATATAGACTATGGAAGCTGGAAGTGGTACAGCATGAAATGTAAGTGTACTGAGAGTGACTGGAGAAGGGATGAACTGGAGAAGGGGCAGAGCCAGGCTTTGACTGTGGAGCTCGAGCGAGCCCACTTCAGATGTGCAGCTTCCCTACTATCCGCATGCTCTTTTGTCTTTATGACCTGTTGGTACTCACCTCCCAACACTTATTCCTTCTTGTATTGAGTGGTTACTATGTGCCAGCATAGTAACTGATTTTAGGGGTGCAATGATAAGAAGCAGGCATGGAAGCCTAACTTGCCTTTTTTTTTTTTGTTTGTTTTTTTGGTACTAGGATTCAGACTCACAACCTTGCACTTGTCAGGCAGGCACTGTTCCCCTGAGCTGTATCCCTGACCCCCTGATTTGTATTTATTTATTTATTTTTTTAGCATGGTAAAGCAAAGAGTGGAATTTAACCTTTATTTACAGGACACTGCAAAATATGAAATTCCACATAGAAATAAGAAACTCCTTCAGAGGATAAGCCCCATACAATATGTACAGTTTGGAACTGTTCAAGTATAATTTTGTTGTAGAAAGTGCTACAATCACAAACCACATTAAAAAAAAAAAAGAGTTCTTAGGAGAGAAACAGACAAACTTATACTGAACATAGGACACAACAAAAACTGATGCCTCCCTCAGCTGTATGCCTAGAAGTTAAAGGTACCAGGAGCCCTATCCTGAACTTGGAAAGTGTAACCTTCAGAGGTAGTTTCTGGCACAACATTTTGATCTTCTTCCTCTTCTGAGAAATACTTCTCAATCAGGTTTAATGAGGCCTTGTATACAGA
This sequence comes from Dasyprocta punctata, assembly GCA_004363535.1. Classification (NCBI taxonomy): domain Eukaryota; kingdom Metazoa; phylum Chordata; class Mammalia; order Rodentia; family Dasyproctidae; genus Dasyprocta; species Dasyprocta punctata. Next base: position 3,872 of record RJWM01003959.1, read on the forward strand.
CTCATTTTCATGGTCTTGTAGAGCTTCTGTCTTGTCCAAGCCTCCGCATTCTTCGATTATTATACTAAGTTTCTCAGTTTCACCTAGTTTCTCAGTAGCCTCAAAGATATTTAAAATGGCATCCGTTAGAGCAAGAATAATTTTCATATCTTTTGCAGTTAAGAGGTTCATCAGTGGTTCTATCATACCACAATGAACAGGGTATACAATCCGTTCAACTGCCTCACCACTTGTATAGTTGGTCACGGCCCACACAGCTTCCTTTTGTGTCTTAAAGTCTGCCTCACAAAGAACATGGACAAGGAATGGATCTTATCCACAATTTACAACTTGCTGTATCTGGTCCTGCTGGCTGGCTGTAACATTTAACACTTCCATGTAGCTTCCTTCTGAGTATTAGTTTTGGGGTGAGTGAGCAGACTGTGAAAGACAGCAAGGGCTCCTGCATCTCTCGCAGTCTGAGTCTGTTCATCTTTTCCAGTGGCATTATTCCCTATGTTTCTTAGCATGGGAGTCAGCTTTTTTTTATTTTGAAGAGAATAAAACCAAATGAAATAAAACAGAATATAGTCCATCAAAACAAAACAATAAACATGGTACATGACTTCAAAAAAAATAAAAGGAAATCAATAATGACTACCACAATGCCTCTTGTTATCTTCAAAATGACTGTCCATTCCATCAGGCATAATAAAATCAAACAGAATAGTACAGAATAAAACCAATAAAAACAAAACAATGGAAACAATACAGGGCTTCAAAACAATAGTAAAACAACAGTGGTTACCATCATGCCTCTTGTTATCTTCTAAGTAGTTGTGTATATCATCACATATAATACAATTAAACAAATCAAAATAGAATAAAATTACTCAAAACAATGAAAGCAATACAGGGCTTCAAAACAAGGTAATAGGAAATCAATAATGGCTACCATAATGTATTTTGTTATCTTTGAAATAGCTGTCCATGCTATCAAATATAATAAAATTAGACAATCCAAAACAGAATAAAATCAAACTAAACAGAACAATGAAGACAATATGGGATTCAAATCACAATAATAGATTAATAGTGGCCACTGCCTTCCCTTTTTAGATATTTCCTCCCCTTTCACTTTCACGATATGTATTTTGTATTTTGAATCCCACTAAGTCCTTTAGTTTTTATAGTAGGGAGACAACATGTGAGTCACCCATGTGACTCTGAATCATTTCATCCATAGGCATGATCTCAAGTTGCATTCATTTACCTACAAGAGCCTCAAGGTTATCTTTCTTTATAGCTGAGTAGCTTTCCATTGTATAAAAGTGCCATGTCTTTTTTGTCCACTCTGCAGATAATGGGCAAATGACTCCCACTTCATTCTGGTTCCCTGTCAACATAGAACATTGTTATCTCTCCTTTGACTTTCAGTCTATGAACCCCCTTTTGAGTTGAATGTGTTTCTTGTACAAAGCATATTGGTGGGTCTTGTCTCCTGATCCACTCTACCTGTGTTTCTTTTTTTTTTGGTGAATTGAGGCCATCTATATTAATGGTTATGGTCAACATGCACTGCCTCATCTCTGCCATGCTATTTTCCTGCTGTTGGCTGCCTACTTTTCCTCTCCATTCAATTGTCTGCCCCACTCAGTGATATCCCTCTGCCGCTGTTTCTGGAGCTGTGGTCTTTTTTATCTCTCTCCAGAATGTCCTTCAGTATTCTTTGTAGGGTTGGTTTGGTGGTTATGAATTCCTTCAGTTGTTCTTTGTCATGGAAATATCTTGTTTCTCTGTTAATTTTGAAACATAGTTTTGCAGGGTACATCAATCTGGGTTGGAAGTTGTTTTCTTTCAGGACTTGAAATACTTCACTCCAAACTCTTCTTGACTTGATGGTTTGTACTGAGAAGTCTGTCATGATTCTGATGGGTTTTCCTTTATAGGTGATCTGTTTCTTTTCTCTAATAGCTTTTGATATTCTGTTCTTGTGTTGAATTTCTGGGATCTTGATTATTATATGTCTGGGTGTAGATTTATTTTTTTTATGGCTAGCTGGAGTTTTATATGCCTAACTTATCTGAATGTCACTTCCTTTTCCATGCTTGGGAAGTTTTCTGATATGATTTCTGTAAATAGACTTTTAATGTCATTGGTACTGACCCGTGTTTTTTCACTCACACCTATTATTCTTAAGTTATGTTTCCTAGGGTTGTCTTGTAGCCATTGAATTGTTACTTCCAGGTTCCTTGTTATTTTTAAGAGATCTTTCCTTTTGTGATCACAAGCTGCAAACCTATCTTCAACGTTTAAAAGTCTATCATCAGTTTCTTTCAAGTGATTTTGCCAACTTTCAATGGAGTTTTTAATTTCCTGGATATCTCTTTGAATCTGTTTCATCTATTCTAAATCTTTTTTGTATTGTTCATTCAAGGTTTCCCTCATTTTCCTATGCTCCTCCAGTTTTTAAATCTATGTCTTCCTTAGAGATGCTTAACAATTCTTTTATTATGTTTCTCATTTCTTTTACCTGAGTTAGTATTTCTGTTCTAATTTCTTTTATAGCCTCATGAAGTTGTTTCTTTACTTCAGTTACCATCACTTCAGAAACTTCAGGCATGTGACTCCCGATCTCTTCTGTGTTTGCATCTCCTGGACTTTCTTTGTTTGAATTGGAGGCCAGAGACTGCCTTTTGTTTCTTCATCTTGACAGATTCCTGGGTTCTTCTGGACAAGTGGGTACTGGGGTCCCAGGCACTTCCTGAATTGGCTACAATTTCTCTGAAGTGAGACTGGTTTTTCTAGCCAGTGTTGGCTACGGGTATCTGATGGTGGCCATTGGGTACACTTGTGAAGGGTTGTCTGCTGGTTTTCCCAGCCTGTGTTGGCTCCCCAGTGGCTGGTGGAGTGTGCATGGGGGTGGGACTGGTCGCTGTCTGTGGACCTGGGCATGTCACCTGTGGGGATCCTCCACTATCACCCCTGGAGTGTGCATGGAGCTGGGGCTGGCCGCTGCCTCCAGACTGAGCTGGCTATCCACAGGGAACCTCTGCAGTGGCCTCTGGAATGCCCCTAATTTGTATTTAATAAGTGCCTTAATGTAAGGAAAACCAGAGAAGAGGCATATAACTAGAGGCAGGAATGATCAGGGAGGGCTTTTTGGAGGAGGAGATCTTTCAGCTATAGCTTTAGTGGTGTTGAGAGTTGTCGAGGGAAGAGCCAGTGATATCATCAAAACTGAGAGGGCAGCATGGGCATAGGCTCAGAGGCATGATGCATTAAGATGTGTGTGTAAGGCTGGCAGAGTGACTACGGCTTCAAGAGATGGGAGAGGCCCTGGTAACTAAGCCCCAAAGGCTGAGCAGGAGATTGTCCAGGGGAATAGAGAAGGAGGAAGAAGGGAAAGAGTGGCACCATATAAATTCCCAAATGCTATGAACACAGCACATGCTCCCTGCTGAGAGCAACCCCTCCATGGGCCAGAGAGCACAGCATGAGTGCATGACACTGGAACTTCCCTTCTAGACCACCCACTGCTGTGAGCTGCCGGCTCCTCATGAGTCAGTTTCGTCCCAGCCCTGCCCTGGGCGGCTGTTAAATCTGATTGCACATGGGCCAGGGATGGCCTCACTCTATCAGGAAGCCACATCTTCCAGCGTGGCAGAGGCTGAGAACTGAGCATCCAGATTCTCAGCCCTGGTAGGAATAATTAAAATGGGATCAGTGGTCTGTCCTGCAGTGATATCAGCAATCAGAGCTCCCAGCATGGAGGCCTCTGGCCCTGGCTGCATTTACCTTTCCTGGACTGGCGCTCTGCCTGTCTTGTGCAGGCTGGCCTGGCTCACTCCAGCCAGATAGGAAGGCAGTGCCCTCCACAGCCTGGCCACCATGTGCTGGTGTTGTGAGGTTATCCTTTTACACACAAGGTCTCAGATCCTCAAGACAACAGCCCTAGAAGGCAGAAAGGGGAAACTGAGGCTCAGAGAGGCTCAAGTTCTCTTCTATGTAGCCAGAGTCAGGATTATACCAGGTCTGCAGACTGCTGTCAGTTCTGAGTTTTCTGAGCTTCCTTTCTAATCTTCTTAGTACCCCAGTGTGGGAAGGACTCTTTATGTGTTCACTTGTGTTGTGGACTGAATGCTTGTGTCTCTCTCACTTTGTATGTGGAAGTGCTGACCTCCAATGTGTTGATAGCTGGCTTGGGGGTCTGTGGGAGGGAATTAGGGTTAGTTGGGGTCTTGAAGTAGAGGTTGTATGAGGGGATGAGTATCCTCATAGCAAGAGGAAAAGAGACCAGAACGTGGCCTCTCTCCACATCTTGGGAACATAATGAAAAGGTAGCAGTTTACAAGACAGGAAGAGAGCCCTCATTGGAACCAATCTGCCCTTGCCTTGACCTTGGACACCTCCATTGATTAAGCCATCTAGTCCATGGTTTTTCATATGGCAGCCTAAGCTGACCAGGACTTCATTAAAGTACCTCAATTTTCTATTTGGAGAATTATATCTCTGTCTAGGTACATATTGTTGGAACCAACTGGTGGCTATTTGACCGTACTAGGCCAGTCCAAACTCTTCTCCTAGGCCTGGTCTCTTCAATAGTTCTCATGGCCCAATACATCGTTTCACAGGGCCGTTCAGGGAGAAAGGCAGGGATGCAGCTCCTATTGCCAGATCTCAATCCTACTGCTAAGAAGGTTTCTCAACCTTCTGATTCACTCTGTAAACTGCCTGAGGCCCACCCAATCCTCTCCCTGTATGTTTACCTCGTCATAGTTGTTTCTGTTGTCATCCTCTTTGCAGTCAGAGATATCCGAGGATAGCAGTAGCCCAGGTCAGTGCACATCAAATGCCATTTTTCTTAATTGTCAGCTGAAAGTGTGTTGTATAGAATGTGTACATGTGTAAGCAAGATACATGGACAAGGTGAGCAGCATGCAAGGTGGCTTACTGTGACCAAGTGTTGGTTGTATAATCAAAGTTCCAGTCTGGACCTCTTCCTTTAACTGAAGCTGGGCATCCAGGGTTAAAGGAGTATGCAACATGGCCTTGGCCTTCATGGGCTGTCATTTTGGCAGGGGAGATGTGACTCAGGCATAGAAAACCTTAACATTAGGATGAATGGGGCTGGGGATATAGCTCAGTGGCACAGTGCCTGCCTGGCAAGTGCAAGGTCCTGAGTTTGACTCCTGGTACCTCCCCCCGCCAAAGAAAAGAAAGGATGAATGTAACACAGTGTAAGAGTGACAGAATTGGGGAGGGGGAGGTGACATACTATTTAGCATGTGGTATAATTAATACTAATAATAACATTAATTGAATCTTTATTATGTACCAAGTGCCTTAGTAAATGTTCTATGTGCTTACCATTAAATCTTTCTAATAACTTGGAGAGGTAGCTACTGTTTTACCCCCATTTTGCAGATGGGGAGACTGGAGCACAAAGAGGTTTAGGAAGATGGACAAATGGGATTTAAATCCTCCCTTTCCTGACTCCCAGGCCGGTAGTGTCACAAGGTCTAGGGATGGAGGTTTTTGAGCCAAGATATGAAAGGCAGGCTGAGAAAATGTAGCCCAGAGTGAGGTTATATTCACCTTAGGCAGGAGACATTAAAACAAGCTTTTAAACATATTCAGGATGTCAGAGCTGAGAGAAAAATCACTCGTGTAATCTCCTTGCTCTAACCCTCACCAAAGGGGCTTCGGCAGCTCTTCAAGTCAGAGCCTGATAATTAACTAAATGAAGATGTCCTTGCAAGCAAGGGATCTTCAAAGGACTGCTGCCTGCAGATTAATAACACTGAAAAACCATGGTTTTCATTAGAACAAATTGCTGCAGAAGTTGGCCTGGCCCCAGGTCTGCCCTGGATATGTTAGGAATCAGTGTGTTGCCAGATCTAGCCTGAAAAGAATTTGGAGCCAAGACACAGACAGAGCCTGTCTTGAAGGATACAAGAATGTGGCCACTGTTCTCTGACCCAGGGCCTTGGTACACAGTGAACACTCAGTAAATATCTACTTCCCAACTAAGAAATGTTTCAAACTGATTTTATGGAACACCATAGACATAATATAAGTGGGAAGAGTGATAGTGTGTTAATTAAGACTTTAGGGTTTTCTGGTTTTGTTTTCTTTTTATAATCAAAAGTACAAAGTGACTTAATAGAATTTATTGGCTGTTTAACTAAAATATTCAAATGTATAGTGGTCTTCAGGAAAAGCTGGATCCAGCAATGTCAGTGTCACCAAGTTACTGTTTTTGTCTTGAAAGCTCAACCCCTAGCAAATTTAAGACAGGATGTGTTTATATTACAGCCTTGTCCAAGTCTAGTATTGTGGCATGGTCAAGGGTTATATTGTAGAAACACACAATCTGGCCTGAGATGGAAAGAATTTACCAGATTTTCAAACTTTTTGTGAAGTAGACAGTTGCAGATCAATGGAATTTGATGATGTGATAGAGAGAGGACTTTCTTCACCATGTGCACCTTGGAAAAGTTGCTTACGCGCTCTGAGGCTTCTTTCCCCTCATTTAAGCATTTACTTCTTAGCCTTGTTGAAAGAGTCATTTCAGATGCTACACTGACTAGAATTTACATAAATGAGCAGCTAAATTTAGGAGTCAAGGTCATTAAGTAACCAGTCATTGGTAATTTCTTGTGGATGCTTAGGTGGATTCATTCATTTTATCCATTCATAAATCCATATATGAATGACAAAAAGTAGCTTTTGTTTGTAAAAATAACAAAGAGAGGTGAGTGATTATCCCAGCATTGAAAGATGGGGCAATTTTTCTTACCAACTACATATTCCACCACACTGAAACTGGAGTCTCTTGACCTCCGCCCTGTTACCATTTTGGGCCAGATAACTCTCCTTTGTTGGGGGCTTCCTGTACATTGTAGGATATTTATCAATATCCCTGAGCTCTATCCACTGGACACCATTAGCATTTCCCTAGTTGTAACAAGCAAGTTTGTCAAGTGGCCCTTGGAGTGCAAAATAGCCCCTGTTTGAGCACCACCGCTCTGACCTGAGCACATGAGTGTTCTCTGGAGTACACTTGCTTTCTGACACCTGTAATTTTGCTCACCTGGGGAACTTCCACTTCCCCAGCCCCACAATATCTGAACCTTACCCTTGGCCTTCAAACAAAGGTTCAGTGCCTCCTCATTCCTGAATATTTCCTGCTAGAAACGTTTCCTTCTGTCTCAATCTCTGAAACACCATATGACTCCCTCTTTTATGAAGCAACAATGAGTGCCAGCCATGTAGTAGACCTGTGTGTTGCAATGCTGATAACGACTCTACAAGGGAGTCATTGTTAGCATTATTTTCATATAAGAAAGTCAGAGCACAAAAATTCCCTTCCTCCTATGCAGTGGATTGATCTAGGATAAACCTTAGTCCAATAATGATGAACTGTTTAGAGACTGAGTGCCCAAACTGTAACCCTAAACCTATTTATTTATTGCAAAGTGCCAACGCTGCAATGAAACCTGAATACAGTACCAAGGTTTTACATTGGAAAAAGCAGCTATACACTTCGCTCTGCTTGCCCACAATGGCATGTGTGCCCTAGCTTCTCCACTGCTGCCCTAGTCCCTTGGAAGAATGAGAAGCTCATTCCTTTTTAGCACAGTGCCTGACACATAGCACAGTGATGTCTTGGCTCACAAACTCAATTCTCTCCGTGATTCTGGTTACAAACCAAATTGGACCAGAACTGAATCAAATTTCCCCATAATGTCAACATTGAATCTAACCGTTGATTTGGTTTTTGTCCAACTTGGTTTGCGACCAGAATCATGGAGAGGATCAAAATTGTGAACCAAGGTACCACTGTAAATGCTAAAAATATTTGTTGATTGGATGAATGAAAGAGGAAGAGACCTTGGGGAAGTTGCCAGGGGTGGACATTTACTGAATCTTTGGATCCAGGAGAGACTCAGATATGTCCTGGAAGGCTACATACCCATTTTCTTGAAGGTGGCTGCCCAGTTTATTTCTTGAATTCTCTCCTGATTCTACCTGATCAGGAGAGATTAACTAAGTACCATCCATTTTTTAGGACTTGTGAAGATCTCTAGAGTTTTAGGAAAGAAGAAGGTATGGTCCTGTTGGTAGAAATATTCTGGAGATGGATTTGGCAACTTCCAGGAAACTGAATTTGCTCATGTGCTCTGAACCAGTGATTCCTTTCCTGGATGTAGAACCTAAAGAAATGTGTTCTTGGGGAGGCATCAAACAGGAATTCTTGCATTGTTTTGGGCAGTACTAGAAAAATTAGAAATGATCCAATTCAGTGGTTTGCAAGATTGCATGCTAGAATCACTTGCAGATCTTTTAAAAATTTCAAAACACTGGTGATGTGTACCCCATATGAAGTAAATCACAGTCTCTGGGGATAGGAACAATCATTATTATGTTTCCAAGATTCCAGATAATTCTATTGTGCAGACTACTTTGGGATCATTGACCTCAGTATCCATTTTCAGGTGAGTGAATTAAATAATGGTATAATTACATAATGGATTATCTTATAATAATTATGATGAATGATCAACACCAAAAGACACATACAAGAATGTTAATAGCAACACTGTTCATAAAAGTACCAAGTTGGGAATAACCCAAATATCCATCAATGGTTCACTAGATAAAGTGCATTGTATTGATGAATTGGACTGTCATGAGTATAAATGACTATAATTACATGTGAAAATCTTGGAAATATGCTGTTGAGTGCAAGAATTCAGGCACAAAAGTGGACATACTATGTGATTCCATTTATGGGAAGGTTTCAGAAAGGGAGTCTGCCAACTTTTCTGTAAAGAAACTGATAGAAAGTATTTTAGACTTATGAGTCATGGGGTCACTGTTGCTCCTCAGCTCTGCTATGGTAGTGCCAAGACAGCTATAGATGATACATAAATGAGTGAGTGAGGCTATGTTCTATAAAACTTTATTTACATACCAGGTGGTTCACTGGATTTGATGCACAGTACAGAGTTTGCCACAGTTTGCTGATCACTATTCTGTAGAAAGCACCATTAATCCACTGTGAAGCTTCCATGAAACTCATTATGCTAGACAGAGGGCAGCAAATGGAAAGAAACATGCAATAGCTACTGCGACTCAGGAAATGATTCTTCCTCTTTTTTTTTTTGGTGCTGATATGCTGTTGTGTTCATTTTGTGGAAATTTATCTTTGTGTGCATCTATGAAGTGTATGCTTTTCAGTATGATATTCTTCCATGTTAATGCTATATTACAAGTGGCAAAGAAATTAATGAATTACAACTATATGCATTAAATTATAATGTGCAAAAAAGTAACTTTTAGAAAATGTATTGAAAATGTAAAGCATTCAAAACAATATATAATAAGCTTTTAAGACTCATGCAATAGATTAAAATTAAAAGATGTGCAGGGAGAACAATAATGACCAAATTTAAGGTAGTGAATACCTTGTAGTAGGAAGAGGAAGGAAAATAGGGTGAGAGGCTACATGGGGGTTTGATCTATTGTCATAATGTTTTTGTTCGTTGATCTGAGTGATGAATAAATGGACTTTATAAAGTTCCTTATTCCTCTTCATGTGTTTCAATATTCAATAATAATAGCAAAAAGAATAACATGATATTCCTGTTTTCAGAGAGAATGTTCTAAAGTGAGCTTAGAAGACAGCCTATAAGAGCAAGAGTTTTTATCTATTTGGAACATTTAATTCTCTTTGGTGCCTAGAACAGGGCCTGCTACCCACCAGACACTCACAAAATATTGGTTGAATGAATGAGTGAGATGCTCATCACACTGAGTAGCTAGAGCTTGATTGAGGAACTCAGTTTGCAAGTGCTGTGGGAATTTGGAGAGAAGGGAAGCAGGAAGGTTCTAAAGACCCCATCTGGGGTCAGAGGAGGAAGCTGTCACTGCTTAGGGCTCCCTTTTACCTCAGTCTTCAAATGTACTAATTTTCCAGCCTGAATAACAAAATCAAAACCGTGGGATAAATATGTAAAAGATGATGCCACCTGCCCTTGCTTGCCCTCCAAATTGTGACTCTGTGTGGCTAGGGCTGTGAGGACCCTACAGTGCACCAACTCTGTGGGGCTGGCTAGTAAATCCCAAAGCCTTTGACAGTAGCCAGGAAGCTGAGATCACCTCTGATCACAGATGGAGAAAGAGGTTATGAGGAAGACAGAGTGTGCTGTGCCTGGCTGGGTTGGAGAGGCAGGCACAAACCCTCTCGTCTCTCTTGGCTGGTTGCCCAGTGTTGAATGGGAGAAAGGTCTTCCCATGAAGCATTAGTCAGCCTCTGATGCTTGAGGTGGGGCTGGGGGAACTGTGGCCTAATTTGGTTCATAATAGGGGAGGCAGCCATCCTCCTGGTGCTTTGGGGTTTCTGTCCTTTAAAAAATTCATGAATCTTCTTACTCACCCTGTGCTGTTGTGTGGATCATCTCTCTTTAAGAGCCTGAGTACTAACTAGGAGACACAATTATTTTTATGATTGCTATTATCATTAATTCCATTATTGTTGTTGGGATGGATGTTTAATGCAATTAATCAATATAGGCAAAGTGCAAAAAACCGTGGAAAAAGTGAAGAAAGCCAATATTTGGCAGACTTTCCCCTCTTTTTCAACTGAGCATGCAGTTCAATTTTAGTGGCACCCATGGGGTTATTTGTGTTAGCTTTCTCTTTAGAGGGTTGCCCCGTGGATTCCAGCCTGTCTTTGCATTATATTTCATCTATTTATTCCATGAAAAGTTTCTTGAACCCACCTTCTATGCCAGATATCATTTTAAACAATGAGGATATGGTTGTATAAATTAGGCTAGATTTCTGTTCTTTTGGTCTTTATATTTGTTGTGTGTGTGTGTGTGTGTGTGTGTGTGTGTGTGTGTATGTGTGTGCCAGGTGAAAGAAAAAAGTAAACAAGTAAATAATTATGAACATTTTCAACAGTTGCAAGCACTAATATTGCAGTACTGGTAGAGGGGTAAAATTGTTTACTGTGGTCAGTGAAGGCTTTCTGAAAGGCAGTCTTTGAATTCTGACCTGAAATACAAGAAACAGCAGAGTGTTCCAGCCTAGAAGAACCACAGATATAAAGCTCATGAAGTAAGCAAAAACATGACAAGTATTAAAGCCAAATAAAAGGCCAGTATGACTGCAACCAATGATCAAGACAGAGAGTGATGCATCATGAAGTGGGAAATGTTGGAAGGATGAAGTCGTACAGACTCTTAGAGACCTGAGTAAGAAGATTAGATTTTCTTTTAAGTCAGCACTGTCCAGTAGAACATTCCATGGTGATGGAATGCTCTGTATCTGCTGTTTAATATGTCATCTACTAACTATATGTGATTATTGGACAACTGATGATTAGTGAGTGTAGCTGAGAAACTGATTTCTTAGTTTTGTTTAATTGTAATTAAAACTGAAATTTGAATAGTTGCATGTAGCTATCTACTACTATATTGGATAGGGCAAGTACAAGTGATCTGGGAATAAATGAGCTTGGAGCAGTGCATGGTGTGAAGAGGCAGTATTTTTCTGAAGAGTAGATTTTGTTGGTAAGAGTAGAAGCATCTGCCCATGTAGAAACCATTATATCTCGTTCACTCTCTTTGAATAACCTGGGAGATAAGTCTAATAGTCAAAGAAGGTTTTTCTTTTGTCTTTTTCTTTTCAAAGTCACAAGATTTCTTGGAGTGATATGAAAGTAGATGGGCCCTCTGAACTGAGTTAATTCTTCAGGAAGATTGGTTCATTGGATGGCTCAGTCTAGTGGTCCTTGGGAAATGGGATGCAGATCAAGCCAGTTCATTCCATGTAGACAATCAGTGCTTTCCATGTACGCAAGAGGAGCATCTTGGCTTAAGAGTGGAGACTTGTCAGGGAGCTGGGCACAAGGAAACTGATTCACCTTCTAGCTCTTATTTCAACCAAAATGTATTTATTGATAGTAAAATCTGCAAATGTTAAGGGAGTTGCAAGCTAAATAAAGCATACATATATGGGCAACTTATGTATATAGTGAATGTTTAAATTAGAAAAGGTATTATAGTAAAAGACACATTGCCATGAATTCCCCACCCTTTGGCCCCCAGCCAAAGAACTTCCCCTGGCTTCCAATACTCATCACACCATTCTCGCCACTTTCTGAAGCAGTTCTGGAGGTTCTCTTTTGTGAATGGCTTAAATAGTGCTGCTGTAGCCGCCAGATTTGGTGAATAAGGACACACTGTAATGTTTTTATTTGACAAAAATTTCCATAAATGTTTGATCAGTGAGAAATGGTCATAAAACATGGTGAATGTTTAAGTAAAAAAAATTATTACAGAAAAAGACACACTGTCATGAATCCTCCCTCAATATACTCAAAATTCTCTCCCCTTTGAACACACTTATACCATCATTCTTGCCAATCTATCTTTTACTGTATTAAGTTTTTAAAAAAATTTTAAACATTCACTGTATTTTTAGATTACCCTTTGTATGAAACACACTGACTTTTTATGGCTACCCTACTTATTATTGACTTAGTACCAATAAATTGTGATATATAAATATTGTTAAGGTTCTTGTATGTAGAGATAATGTCATGTATGTGAATCCATTGGAAAGAGAGCTGGACTGTGCCTTCACAGGCCTGTGTTTTGTCCCTTCACCAGTTGGCTGTGTGAGTTTGGAAAAAATATTTTTTGTCCAGATGTTATTTTGGGAGGATTCATAGAGTATTCTTCAAGTGGTCTTCTATGGAATAAAAGTGTGTTTGCTTTCCTTATAGTACAAGTGGCATCAAGGTATTATTGGAAGTGGAGCTGAGGGAGGGAGGAGGACACAAATGGAGGGTTTTCAGCATTAGCACAGCTGGGATTCTTTGGTGGCAAGCAATAGAAACCAAATTCTGGCCATCTTGCAGAGCTGAAGAATGAACTTCAGGAGGACATAGAAGGGCAATGAAATCCTATCTAGTTTCAGTTCTTTAATTTACTTGATCTTGCTTCAGATTATGGGGAAAAAGCATGTATTGGACAAGCTTGAATTACTCTTTGACCAGGCAAGAGCAGGGTATCTATTGATTTTTCCACTAAAATTATATTGAACGAGAAGGAGTAGTTCCCTGAAGGAAAATTGATATGCTTTCATCAAAAGAAGGTGACATAGAAACCAGACAGGCAAAAGTGACTAAGGTCCTCTAAAAACAGACTGTGTTTTCCTTAAACTAGAATGTGGCTCTTATGTGCACATAAGCCAGGCCTAGCAAGTGATTTTCAATTCTAAGTGAAAACTGTATTAATCAGAATCTTCGATTAACTGATATTTTAGGTCACTTAATGTGAAAGCTACTATGAACCTGAAACTATCTGTATCTATATCTATTTGTATCTTCATATCCATTTCTATATCTATATCTAATCTATATTTATCTACATCTGCATCTTTATCATCTATATCTCTTTATACTTTATTTACATAAACTTTTAAGGTTGCTATGGAGTCAGCTGAGACTCTAGCATTTGTATCTTGTTAGAGTATATGCACAATACTTTCTTCTTCATTTATTCCTTCATTCACCCATCCAATGATTTTTTTTAAAGTATCTCTTGTGATCAAGTATCCTTCTTACTGGCGTGAACACAAAGTTATGGGAGGTACATTCCCTGTTCTCATAGTTTTTTTGGTTAAGTATGCTGTTATCTTGATAATTCCACTTGATGAGAGGTAGTTCACACAAAGCTATTTACAACCATATGAACAAAATATTGTGGGGGGAGTCCAGGGAATAGAGCTGTCAGTAATTTGATTTATGTAAGTTGGATGTTTAAGGATTAATGGAAATATTTAGGTGGCAATGATCAGGGAAAAGGATTCACTGATGGATAATAGCCTAGAATTATGGAATTGTAGAATTATGGATAAGACTGACTTAATCAGGAAATGGTAAGTTTATTATTTTATTTTAAATTTATTATTTATTTACTTATTTATTTAATTTTAAAGAGGATAAAACCAAGGAAAATGAAATAGAATAAAACCAATCAAAACAAACCAGCATAAGTGACACAGGACTTCAAAACAATACGAAATCAACAGTAGTTACCACAATACCTCTTGTCTTCAAAATAGCTGCAGATACCTTCAGACGTAGTGAAAATCAAACAGAACAGAACAGAATAGAACCAATAAAAACAAAACAATGAATGCAATAAAGGTCTTCAACACAAGACAATAGTAAATCTAAAATGACTACCGTAATATATCTTGCTATCTTTGAAATAGCTGCTCTTGCCATCAGATATAACAAAATCAAACAAAACAAAACAGAACAAAACCCAACCCAACAAAACAATGAGAATGATACAGGACTTCAAAACAAGATAACAGGGAATTAACAATGGCTACCACCTTCAGAAGGGGATTCCCCCTAGGTGCCACGCAGCGTACTGCTATCCTCTGAATAGATGATCAGGCCACTGGCCCTAGACCTTCAAGGTCAGTGAAACACCAAAACACCACAAGCATCAAATTGTATTTCACATCAATAGCTATCATCTATCATCACAGCCTGTGTTTCTCCAGATCAGCTGGTCACTTACGGCAGAGGTGTGTGTGGCGGAACTGGTTTTTCTTGTTTGCCAGCCCACACACCAGAAAGGGCTGGGGTCTGGCTGCCCCCCTGCCAGCAGCGACTCATGCATGATGCTGGTTCACAGGGCTTGCTTCTTGGTGAGGCCTTGTTCTCTCCCTGCTGCAGTGTGTGAATGGCACTGACTCATGGAGAAAGGCTTGGGTCTGGCTATCCCCCTGCCAGTGGCAGCCTGTGCATGGCACTGGTTCGCAGGGAGCAGGAATGGTAAGTTTAATATAGAAGTTGTGGATGGGATAACAGGCAGGAGATGATAATCTAGATATGTGGCAAGATTTTTGGTTACTCTCAATTCAAGTCATATTCAGTGATCTGAGTCACAAAGAAAAATAATAGCATCATTTATTTGAACAGCATTTTTGGCAGTGAACATTAAACTCATAGAAATTTCTAGTCAAACTTTAATTCATCAGCAATTCTGATGACCCATGGTATCCTGACTAATCAAAGTTTTACTGTGATTCTCAATTAGCTTCACTTGGCAACATGTTGAAACCAATTGTGAGTTGCCTAGAAAAAGAAACTCATTAATTTTTGAAAAGAGTGGCCATTCAGACTTTCTTCTTTCCTTTTGTGTACATTGACATATATGCTTCATCATTAACTTCAAAGGTCTGGAACTGAGCATGCCTTGCTGAATAATTTTTACTCTTTTACTCTCTCAACTAAATCACAGAGATTTGGAAAGATGCTTAATTCCTCTGAAATTCAGTTACCCTAGATATTTAGACCAAAGGTATTTTTCCTGTTCATGGGATTTCCTGAGTTATTTCAGGTGACCTCAGGTGTAATTATGGCTTCCCATTGTAAGCATGCTTTCCATGGGGGTAATGTTTGGGAATCAGGTAGGTGAGGGTTTTAATGGGAAACAGCAAAAAATGAGTCAGGCTTCCCTGATTTCAGGCTTGGCTTTACCTAGAATGTCACCTTAAACAGGGAAGCTGAAACAGCATGGCAGAATTGAGCAGTTATTTCTGGGACTTCAGAGAATGCCTGACAGTAAATCAGGGGAGGCTTTCAGGAAGATGTGACCCTTAAAATGATGCTTGGATGTCTGCAGAGAGACAAGCTGGTATAAAGACAGACAAAAGATTCAAAAAGAGAGTAAGATAGTGCTTGAAAATGAGCAGATGACACAGGGATAGGATGTAGTTCTCCAGAAATTCAAAGCTGCCCATATCTAGACTATACTATTATTAACCAAGACAGCACTGCTATCTTGGCTTGGGTTCACTGGGCCACTCTCTATTTTTTTCTGAAACAAGTGTGACTTCTATTCCCCTCTGGGAAAACATTTTTATTACCTCAATCCTATTTCATCAAATGGTAACTGTGATTTATATAGAGAAGGAAAAGTACTGTGTAACCCAGGGAGTCAACTTTGTTTGTCACTGACATCTGAGTATTATTTGAAACACTCAGAATTTAATTATGTTCCATGTAGATGGTAAATAATTTGAAATATTAGGCAATCAGTGTATTTCTAAAACGCAGACCAAATGGCAACGATGCAAATCACTACTTCCATAAACCTCCCATAAACACCTATCAAGAAGAACAGTAGTTGTTTCAAAAATAATCTGAAAAAAGTCTAGTGCGAATGACATTTTAAAGAACTTTGAAGGAGTTTCTGTCCTTCAGCAACCTTGGGTAGGGAGAGAGTCTGAAATCATTGTAGACCAGTTGTTTTTGTGTTGAATGAGGTGATACATTTTTCTCTTAAATTTGCTAATAGCAGAAATTCATCCTTAAAAATGATGTGATAAGTGGCTGAAGGGATGGATAGAAGTATGGATAGGTGGAAGAGAAAATGTACTCATATATCAACTGTAAAATCTAGGTGGTGAGCACTGTGTATGTTTACCATATATTTTGCTTACTGAAGTATATTCTGCATATTGGCAAGTCTCTACAAAAAGATCCTGGGGAACAAAACTATGAGAAACACAGTGTCTCTGAGTGATGGAATAGGTCATGATCTGTTTTGGGGATACTGAAACCTGGTCACCAACTTTGACTACCCTTCACATATGATCAATCACCAAGTCCTGTGTATTCTACATTGCATTAAATCTCCTGTCCTGTTTTCGTGGATTCCTTCTCCATGAAGTCTTGTCTGGCTTACAGCCACATCTTTTTGTTGGTCTTTGCTTGCTGTCTCTGATTGATCCTTCACGTGTTTGTCAAATTCATTCTCTTGTTCATCCCGGAAGCATCTTTTGAGCATCTGCTATATGTAAGACACTGTGTAGATGCTGGGCTTGTGTTTATTTTTGGATCTTGGGTGCACAAAATTGGATTGATCATAATCCTTCGTTTAAAATGCACTCTCATTGTTCTGTGAAAGACTTGCTTTTGTCTAGTTAATTATGTTTAATAATTATAGTTAATTATTTTTAATAATGTAATAAGCACCTGTGATCCTATGTCCTAGACTAAAGCTAAAATATTGACAATACTGTGCATCTAATCATATGGTTTACCTCAGTCTTACTTTTTCATTATATTTGCCTTCCTTTTGATATACTTATTGTTTCTCTTATAGAGCATTCTTAAAAATGTATTTTTTATTTTGGTTGTTTTTACTTTTTGTGACATGTGTATCACACTGTATATTATCTTTTGAAATTTCCTTTTACTTTTCGCCACTTACTAAAGTTCGTCCCTAATGTTGTATGTGGCTATAATTTATTTATTTTATCTAGCTTAATGTTTTTTCAGTCTTTCTTTTTACTCCTTACTTTTGAAAATGGATATTTCAGCTGGACATGGTAGTAAACACCTGTTATCTCAGTTACTTGGTAGACTGAGTGAGAAGGACCCCAAATTCAAAGCCAGCCAGCCTGGGCAACTTAGTGAGACCCTGTTTCAAAATTAAACAAAAATTTTTCTAGAAGAATGGGGATATAGCTCAGTAGTAGAGTGCTCCACAATTCAATCCCCAGTACTGTCTTCATTTCCTCTTAATAAGGTAAGAACTTAACACAACCCCATCTTTATCTCTTCCCTGACTGCTATCACACTGGTTATGATGACGGTATCTGGACTAGTTCTTCTTGAGCTTCAATATATATTTAAATAACCGGGGAGTCTCATTAAGCTGCAGAATCTGTTTCAATGGTTTTTGGGTGCATTTCTACAAGTGCAGGTAGGACCAAACTTGGAATAGGGTCTTCAAACTCTTCTGTGCTTTCATGGATGTAATTTATCTTTTTATTTGACCATGGCTCTTCTTTAAAGATAGCATCAAATTTGACCAAGGCATTTGATTACCTATACCTATACATTTGGTACCATCTACTGGATTTGTTTTTCATCTTATTTAGATAATTCATCAAAAACTGGCATTAGTGATGGGCTTTATGTGGCAAATCTTTGAAGCCTTCTATGCCTGAAAATATTGTCATATTCTCATATTCAAATGAAAGCTTAATTGGATGTAACCTTTTAAGTTCAATTTTGAAAAAATTCTTTGAAAATATCATTTCATGTATTCTTGCAACTTGTACTGCTGATGAAAAATTCTGATGTCAATCTGAATTTTCCTTTTTAAAAAATTGGTCTGCATTTGTTTCCTGGATGCTTTAAAATTTCCTCTTTGTTTTTGATAATTTCTTAGCTTTTACATTAGATCTAGATGTAGGTTTTTCTTATTTCTGCTCTTTAGAACTTGTTTAAAATTTTCAAACATTTACATCTATTATTTTTAAAGTGTTTTCTCCTTTCACTTTTATTCCTCTGTTATATCTAGGAACCTTACTATTTTGATGTTAGTGTTCCATCTTCCGTATCACTTAGCTTTTAAACTTTTTTCTTTTTTGTTTTTTTCTTCCTTTTGAAAGATTTTCTTAATTTTGCCTTCTAGTTGATTAATTCACTGTAGTTGTAGCCAATCTGTGTCCATTTATCTATTAATCATGTTCTTTATTTTGACCATTATAATTTTCATTCTCATTTTAAAAATATCTTATTCTTCTTGTTCTATATTGTTAATATCTTTATGTCTTTAACACATTTAATAAAGGGCTATATTTTGTATTGTGGCACTGGGGATCAAAATGAGGGCCTTGTGCCTGCTAGGCAAGTACTCTATCACTGAGCTACATCCTTGGACCTTTTTAAATTTTGTTTTGAGTACTTCTTTTTTTTTTTTTTTCTCAGCATAAAAAGTTGCTTGTGGTCTGACCCTTGCCTATACTTTTAACCTCACTTTCTGGAACTCTCCTTTGTAGCTTTCATATTCTTGTTTTTCCTAGTTTCCTATATTTTCTAAGCAAGGAATGTACTTACTTTTGTGCAGTGCAGTAGTTCCTGTCTACATGTGTGTTCTGACTCAGCTCAGGTGCTCCTGCATCAGGATTTCTCACCCCACTTGCTAGGCCAGATTAGGTACCCTTCCTCTGTAAAACAGCAGCACCCTTGTTTCTGTCAACCACAGTGCTTCCCTGCTGGATGGCAATGGCTTATTCATTCATCTCTTCCATCTACACACTATGAATTCTTTTTTTTTTTTTTGCGGCACCGGGGATTGAACTCACAACCTTGCGCCTGACAGACAGGTGCTTAAGTCACTGAACCAAATTCCTGGCCCTGGTTTTTTTAGGTAGGGTTGCACTGTGTAGCTCAGGTCGGCCTTGTGCTAGCATTGTAGCCCAAGCCGGCCTCGAACTCACAACGCTCCACCTACCTCAGCCTCCCGAGTGCTGGGATTAAAGGCGTGAGCCACCACGCCGGGCTTACACTATGAATTCTTGAGGGCAAGTAAGTTGACTTCTTAATTTGTTAAACCCTGGTACCTGGGAAGAATCATGTACAGGTACTCTTTAAAGAACAGTTGTGTGACTTCATGAGGGCACTGTAGGTACCTACCATTTTCTCTACTCAGATAATGTTTCATAGAGAAGTTACCACCATCCTACGTACTGGCTTCTCCAGTCTTATAAGATGATATTTTCCCTATCTCTACCATCATAGATAAAGTGATGAAAAATCAACTAGACTCTAAGAATTTGAACCAAAAAAACAGATGTATCAGGTAATATTTGGTATTATTGAATGTAATTATGACTAGAGGTGGATTTAAGTCTCTCATCTTTGTGTTTTGCTCTGAGAAACAGATTTGGAGTGGCTATTTTGCTATTCTTTAAGAAACACATAGAATTTAACAGATCTAGAGAAAGTGAGACAGAGTTCATGTGGTCAGCAGTAGGAGGTGGTAGTTTGGAGGATAAGTTTTTTCCATGCTTGAGAAATTTCCTTAGCCTCTTGAACCCTCTACTTTTCCATGTGAAAAATGGAAATGTCTGTACTTCATGTTTCTTTGTATGAGATAATGCAGGCAAAACATTTGGAATAGTACTTGACACATACTAGGGCTCTCAGTACATTTTTTTAAAAAGCGAGAGTGGTTTGTGTCCTTAGCTAGTTATTCATCCTTTTAACTCTGTCCTTATCTTAGTTACTTTCTTTTGGCTGGGACAAAGTACCTGACACCCACAAGTTAAATAAGCAAAGTTTTGTTTTAGCTAACAATTTGTAGATGGTTCAGTCCATAATTAGCTGACTCCAAGGCAAGATAGCATGGCAGAGGGGCATGGCAGTGGTGAAACAGTCCATTGCATGGCAGGCAGGAAGCAGCAAGGGTTTTCTCCTTCTTTCCTTTTCTATTCCATCTAGGCTACAAGTCTTTTGGTTGGTGCCACCCACACCCAGGTTGGGTCTTTCCTTATCAGTAAGTCAGTCATCCACACCCAGAACTATGCTAAATCAATCAATGGACTAATCTAATATCGCACATCCATGATCTAGTCACATCCCAAAAGTCTCACCTATGAGTGCATGAGGCTTGATAGAGGAATGGGGGAGAAGCTGGTAGGCATCTAGATATGAGCCATACCAATCCTGTACCCTCATCCTTCCAACTAAAGCTCAATCTAGCGAGTGAACTTCTGCTCCTTAAACCAAATGGTATATGCTTGAGATAATTAGTGTCTATTTTTTCTCTGTATTGGCTATACTTGTGATTCCCATATTGGTACTCCTTCTTTTTGGATGTTGGTGATGTTTTGATTTAAATACTTGACAATTAACATTGATTTTTAAAATTCTGGTTTATCCTAAGTTTCCTGACATGGGACCTAGCATTAATGTAATTCCAGCTTTTCCATCTAGAGACCCTGGTCTTCCTATCATTTTTCCCTTGTGATTCCATTGCCAACACACCAGTCTCATCTCTTTAAGCTTCTTCAATACTGGGGCCACTAGCATCAAGGCAATAAACAGAAGTATTGAGAGAGAAATAAATGAAAGCACCTTCAGTATCTGGCACAGTAAAAAAACTGAAGCCCCTGTGAAATGTACTCAATCATCTTCCTCGTAGAGTATTTCACATTAACTCTCAGAAGCCTTTTATTTTGCCCCAAAATATGAGCTTAATTTGCTGAAGTCCTGTGAGCAGTCAAATTCCCTCTTATTTGCTGATGTCTGTATGAATAGAGCTGAAGTTTCACGGACAAGTCACTGAATTATGTCTCTTTCTATATAGAGAAGGGGAATGGAACAGTTTCCTCAGATTAGAGCCATGTTTAGGGAATCAGCTCCTGTAAGTGGTCCTAAAGATAATCTTTAGAATATCAGGAAAGGATACTTATTTTCCCCAGATAGGATTAAATTGATTTTTGATCTTTCAAGCCTAGAGTTTGGGAAAGTGCTATTGGGCTGTGATAGGAGTGGCAGGTGCCCAGGTGAGCCCTGCCTGTATGTTTTCTAGATTTCCTCTTATTCCTTTGTCTTCTCCAGTTCCTTTCATAACGTCCTGGGGGCTTTGATTCTTACTGTTCACTCCTATGACTCTGTTCAGAGAATTCTCTTGGCCTACTGGAGCTATCCTCCCTGGGGGATAACATGCCTGAGGTAACTAACTAGGGCAGGTGAATGAGAGCCCCGTTCTCTTGTCACTAGTTGAAACAAACTCTGCAGCCTCCACCCGCCAAGCTCCACCTGGGACCAAATTGAAACTGAATCATCCCTTGCTTGGCTTAGCACCCTTACTTGTCCTGCCTCCCCAATTCCCTCTCTACTTTCTCCTGGAGCACCTCCTGAATCCTGTGTTGCAGAATACATGAATTGCCCATGAATCTTTTTCTTAGGATCTGCTTCTGGTTTGTGTTTGTATCAAAAGGAGTCAGTGTTTTGTGTACATACATCTAAACTTTATGTCATGTACATATAGCAAAACATTACATTTCTGACCACCTTGACAAGGTGGACATGTCATATACATGTGAGGGCAGACATGTCATATGCATGGCCCCTGGCATATTGTGGGCACTCTATATATTTTAGCTCTTTTTACTATTTGGCATTGAAGGGGATGAGCTTGGATACAAGGGAGGCATACAGAATTGATGTGCTAAGCAACTAAGCAGTGCAACTCCTCAGTGGGAACTGCAGTTCTTCATTGTACATTTCTTCCCTATGGAAGGGTCTGGGTTGACACTCAGCTGGTGCTGTGGATGATGCTAGTTCTCTACCCAGGTCACCTAGAACCCATTTTGATTGTCTCCAATCTTTGTCTTTCCTGTATTTTGGCTTCCAACAGCCAGTACAAGTGGTGTTTTACAGAGGACTCTCCAGGCTACTGACTTTGTGACTTTGCCTGCAATAAAATGAGCCAGGAAAGCCTAAGAGTTTATGTCCTCCTCCCAGGATGGCTTTCCCATCTATGCTCAGGCCAACAACGGGTCTGACTCGTATTGCAGAGACCCTTATGATATCAGATTGACATTATCATCTGTGAGACTCTATTGGACTTTCTTCCTTTCTTTGTCCCATGTTATCATCTTCCTTACTGTTTTTTTCCCCCTCTGGGAACAGTTGCTTAATAAGTCACTCATGTTCCAATCCTCATTTCAGGATCTATTTCTGTTGGGATTCATAAATATGCCAATAGTGTGCATTAAAAATACTGAAAACTTCCAACTGGAAACTTACCAGATGCCCAAAGTGTCCCATCTTGGGTTATTAAACCCCGTCATCACTTTTATTTTTTATTTATTTTTCTTAACATGACTTTTAAACTAAACGAGTAATAACAGAGGATTTCTAGAACCTTCTTCAAAGCTATAGTTGTGTCCATTCTGATTGGTTGGTAGCTATATTATTTAGACTGTTAAGTATTTGTCTCTTACCACTTTAAGGAGAAACACATGAGGTGTGAGCAAATGAGTATGTGTGTGTATCCGGAATTGAGAATGGCAGCCCAACTGGCCCAAATTTATCACTTAGTAGTGGCATTTGTTCCAGACATCACAATGCTTTCCTTGTTCAACAAAAACCTCAAATGCTTTTTTTTTTCTGCCCAAATGTCTAGGCTCATGCCAGGGAAAATAAAGAATTGGCTTCTGTTAGACATCATCATGGGACTGTGAGTCACTGATTTTTTGGAGCACCTGGAATGACCCATGGGGGCCTCTGAGCAAGCAGATGTTCAGATGGAGCAGTCACAGAGAAGGCACCTGCCACCTGTCTGCTTGGTCAGGTCGGGCCAGGAGAGAGTGTGCTCAAGTGTTGCAGATCCTGTTCAGGTTTAGAAAATCCTGACTTGCCCATGGTTATTCCTCATCATCCTTTCTTACTCTCCTTTGAAGGCCCCTGACTCCTTCCCTCCCTGTCTTTCTCCCTTCCGTTCTTATTTCTTTCCTTCCTTCTTTCCATCCATCCTTAATTCCTTCCTTCCTGTTTTCTTTCCTTTCCCCCTCCTTCCCTCCATCCTTTCTCCTTCTTCCTCTCCCCAACTTTTCCTCCTCTCCCACCCCTTGCCCTCCTCTCTCTTCCTCCCTTCTTCTTTTCCTTTTATCTTATCTTCTTGCCTTCCTGCCTTTCTTCTCATCTTTGTTCTATCTTTCCTCTCCTGCTAGATATACATGAAGATAAGGAGAGTGAAGTATTGTTTTTGGACGTGATCTTGAGTTTTCATTCTCTTTAGAAAATGAACAAATTACTCCTACAGCCTCAAGTCTTTCCTTTAGGGGAAAGGTAGTTAAAACAATGGACATGGACACCTTGATTCCCACAAACATTTACTCTGGATGTACAGAAATTCAAGAGTGGTAGGATCATGAACTCTGAGTGCTCAGACTAGATATTGGAGCCTAAATCCTTCTGGGAGTTCAGAGAATTAACCTGTCTTTCCATTATTCACAGGTTTTAGTAGTGGCAACAGCTAACACTTATAAAACACTAACTGTGTGCCAGGCAAGGGTCTAAGGATTTTTCCTTATTAGCCAATTATGGTGGCACATACCTGTAATCCCATCACTCAAGAGGCTGAGGTAAGGGGTCGTTACAAGTTCAAGGCCATCCTGGGCTACATAGTGAGTTCAAGGCCAGCCTGAACCTTATAGGGAGACAGTCTCAAAAAAAGAAACAAAATGAAACAAAACAAAGAATTTCTCTTTATTTAGTTGGGATGACAACCCCATGAGGGAGTTGCACTATAATGATTACCCCCAGTTTGCAGATGAAAATATTGAGGTTTAGAGGGGCAAAGGAACCATCCCATGTTCCTATAGTTTGCAAGATCTTGAGTTAAAACCAAATAGTTTCACTCTTGAGCACTCAGCCATGATATAATATAGCTTCTTCTCCTCTTAAAGTGGCATCACAGTTGAACAAATTATATCTCTCTTTTCCATATTGGTACTCCCCACTGGATTCTGAGCAATGTGAGGCTTAGGGATTTTTCCCTCTAGTTGTCTCAGTGTTCTCTGCACCTACTCAGCCTGGCACAGGTAAATAAGTGCTGAAGGGAACAGAATTAGGACCAAAAGCATTATGCTGAGCCCTGGGGCAACTGAGAATTCTTACTGGGTCTGAAGCATTGTTGCCTTTCATTCTTTGTGCATCTGCGCAATAATCCACTCCATGTTCAAAGTTCCAAAAGGAGTGATTTCACTCTGAGGAAGGTTCTGATTCTGTATTTGGAGTGACTTCTTAAAAGCAATCAGAGGTGTCATTTTATCAAGTACTCAATGCCATACAAAACACTGTACTACATGAGAGTGGTTATGAATTGTGTTGCTATAAAAATGGGTGTGCATATATTACTTAATATGATGTCCTTAACTCTTTTGGGAAAATACCTAAGAGCAGAATATCTGGGTCAAATGAAAGTTCTAGTTTTAGTGTTTGAGAAAACTCCATACTGATTTCTATAGTGGTTATACTAGCTTACATTCCCATCAACAATGTAGAAGGGTTTGTTTTTCCCCTGTAGCCTCAACAGCATTTTTTATTATTTTATTTTTTGATGATGACCATTCTTTCTGGAGTAAGATGAAATCTCAGTGTTGTTTTAATTTGAATTCTCTAATGGTCACCATAGGTCACCCCTTGTAGATGCAGAAATGGAGGTGGATGATCTATGAAATAAGTAACTTGCCCTGGGCTACATTAGCTAGTGTGTAGGGCAGTCAGGTTCACCTTTAGGGGGCTATTCTACATGTCTGACTGTATCTATAGGTTATGACTTAAAAATACAGTGAATAGTTCAATTTTTCAAAAATTTATTATAGTGAGAGACGCATTGCCCTCAATCCCCCTCAAAATACTTGCTCTCCCTTTAAGCACACTATCCCATAGTGCTTGCCACTTTCTGAAGAACTTTTGGAAATTCTTTTTTTCATGAGCGTCTTTAGTTGCACTGTTGTGGCTGCCTCATGTCCTGAATCAATTCAGAACTTTTATATTTTGTGATCATTTTGCCTTTAGGGAAGATCCAGAAGTTTTGTGGTGCCAGATCTGGTGAATAAGCTAAATCAGAATACCCTGTAATGTTTTTATGAGCCTGTCTTTTCATTGGATGGAACTTGGCAGCAGCATTCACTGTATTTTTTATCACAGCTTATATAGACACTCATGAAGGAAGACTTCCGGAACTGTTTCAAAAAGTGGAAAGAAGGATGGGATAAGTACAAGGGGCAGTATTTTGAGGGGTGTTAATGGCAATGTGTGTTTTTTACAATAACATTTTCAAATTTAAACTTTTGCCATGTATTTTGATCACACCTAGTATGCCAGGGCTCCAAAGAGAAAAATGAACTTTGAGGACAAGGTGATGTGGCCTCGAAGCCAGGACTCCATATTCTTTCAGTGTATTCTAATGGCAGCTCCTATAGTCTTTGTAGATTTGCCTCTAATAAATTTAGACTCATCCTGTGCTCCAGGCTCCAGACTAAATGGACAGTGACAGGTGCAGTAGCATTTTCAGTCAAGTTCTCTATGTCTCTTTGGAAAGCCCTTCACTGGTAGGGTAAACTGTTAGGTGCTTGAACCCTTCATGGCAATTGACACATCAATAGCCTTGACTGGAAGCTTGCTCACCATCTTGTCCAATTCCAATAACATTTCTCCACAGGTCAAATCCTTCTGCCAAGTAGATTTTTCATCGCTGTCTACATCTACTACTAAGTGAGTTCTATTCAGTCCAAACCTTCAATTATCAACACTCTCTCATTCTCTGGTATGGTCTCTCCTGAGGGAAAATAGGTAGCCACTTTTGGCTTGGTGTTTTGTGTTTGTTTTCTTTTTAAGAAAAAAAGTAATTGGAAAAGTACTACCTGCTGATCAGAGGTAACCTTTTAGTGAATACTTGCAACCTGCCAGCTAGCTTGCTAAGCATTTTGTATGCATTATCCCACTCACTCTTTCTACTCTTTGCAGTAGTCACAGTAATCCCTATTTTATAGATGAAGTCATAGTGACTAGGAGGTTAAGAGTAAGTAAGAATCAGAAAGTGGCACTGCTGAAACTTAAATCCAGATTTTTAAGACTAGAAATCTATTCTCTGAGCTTATAGAACTATTATATGTTTTGAAAAAGGAAATGAAAACTGATTTTTATACTACTACCTACAGATAATTACAGTGGGCCTTTGCTTTATTTCTTTCTTTGTTTTCTAAGAACACATTGCTATTTAAATAATTTTGTGCTTTGCTTTCTTTTTAAATCACAATTTTATTATGATTAAGGTTCCATGTCATTAAATACTCCTTAAAGCAACATGTTAAATGAATACATAATATTCAACCATATTAACACGTCATTAATTATTTAATCATTTTTTATACTTGGATATTTTGCTGGTTCGAAGGCTTTTAATCTTTAGTTAGTGGTTCTCAGTGTAGATTTTGCCTCCAGGGAGCACATGGCGATATCAGAAGACAACTTTGATTGTCATAACTGGTTGAATGGGTGAGGGTAAATGGCATTTAGTGAATAGAGGCCACAGAAGCTGCTAAACATTCTTTAATACATAGGATAGCCCTACAACAAAGAATTAATTGTCTGACCTCATATATCAATAGTGCTGCAGTTGAGAAATCCCATTCCTAGATACCTTCAGCTAAATACCCTTGCTAGATAGATCAATGATTTTCTTAGGGTTGATTCTGGGTAGAGGAATTACTCAACGATTATAACATCTTTGATTGAACTTGAAGTGCAATTACGAAATTGCTTTCCAGAAATGTAGAGATATTATCTTTCCAGTGCCAGTACCTAATTTCCTCCTCTTTAGGTAGCACAAAAAATTATGTTATAAGCCTTTGTTAATTTGGAAAAAAAAGCCACTTTTTCATATTGTTTTAATTTGCATTTTCTTTGATTATTAAGGGGTTGAGTACCTTTTCATATGCTTATTAGTTGTTTGTATTTCTTCTCTTGTGAATTATCAGTTCATGTCCTTAACCTATTTTTCTGCTGAAGTTTTAGGGGTTTTTAATTGATTGGTGAGAAGGTTTTCCCTTTCAAAAAATGTTTTTTTTTTTTTTGTTTCAAAGGCAACTCAAACATACATTTTTGACTCATTATGCTTAACTTAATAAGTATTGTTTGGTAAGAGCTGTCTAGTAGGGGTTTTTTGGAGCCTTTCTCCTGTCAGATATAGAGAGGTCACTGAAAGTTGATCATATTCTTTGAAGATGAAAACGCCTTTGCCTGACTATAAACAAATGTCCCATTTTACTGATGAGAAGGCGATGAAAGTACCTGAAGCTTGGAGTGTGAATTGAAAACAGAGAACCAGGAGGTTCAAGCGGGTTCTCAAACTGACAAGGCTCTCATCACAGGCTCAGAGAAAGTTCTTGTAATTGCTGAATAATAACTCAATTAACGTCACTCTGTTCATTGCTCTATCAGAGTGGGTTGGTGGAGAGGAAGATGAGCCATGTCAGTCTTCTCTTCAGAGGAATTTGGAACAGTGCAGTTTTGAGATTTGCTGGGGATCTTGGATGTTAATCAAGCCCATGTGCCCAAAAACTTCCATACCATGGAATCTGGGTTTAGGTCTGAGAGACAGTGTGCTTTTGTCCATAACCAACAGTGGTTTCTGGTGATTTTATGACCATATTTCCTTATTTTTTATTGTAGCTGTAGTGTCGATAAGTGTTAGTCTGTCATTTTGGCTTTGAAAGAGAACAAGTAGCATCTTGCATTTCTCAAAGGGCAGGGCTTCCAGCAATAGTCAGCATTTACTGAATGCTCACTCACCGCAGATGAGGCAGTGACAGAACACTTCAGATGTTTTATTGCTTTGATTCCTTCCCACACTACTACGAGGTCAGTACTAGTGTTATCATTGCATTTACATAACTGGAAAAACTGAAGCATAGAAAACGTCAAACTTCTAGTCTAATATAGTCAGTGGTGTCTATTTGGCCCTTCATGCATGCACCACCTTGTGACCCACTCCTCATTTCCATTTTGGATTCCTAAGGAATGTATATTTATAGCTCCTTCTCAAAAAAGAGATTGTGGGTTTCATGGTGTGGGTGGGGTGGGTAGGGTAATGAAACATCTTCAGTCCCTCTGTGAGACTCCAGTGTTCTTACACTCAGATGTGTTGACTGTGGGAGGAGGGAGTTGACGTTCTTCTTGTCTTTGAGGCTGGGTTAGCTTGCAAAGAACAGGGGCATGACAGCTTGCCTCAGCTCTTGAGAAATTCCTTTTGGGTCTTCTCCAGAGGCAAACACATAGCACAATAGTTAATTAATTGTGTGGACTCTGGAAATAGACACAACTGGATTTGATTCTGGACCCTGGTTTTTCCTAGCACTGTGACTTTAAGTACATTATTCTATTTTCCTGAACTTCATTTTCTTTGTATTAGTACACATAGCACAGGTTTGAGGATGAAATGAAATGACATAGCAAGTGTTAGGTGCTTAGTAAAAGGCAGTGTGGCATTTATTCAGCACTCATCTGTGGAGCACCTACTACGTGCACTGTTTTCATTGCTAGTTGCTGGTGACTTAGTTGTGGGCAAAACAGATGTAGTTCCTTCCTGTGGAGTTTACCCTTCAGCATGGAAGCAGATATTAAGTTGGTGATGTAATAAATATATATTAAAAGACTGGTATTAAGAGTCTATTTATGTTGTGCAATTGCCAAAGATCTTTCTGAGCAAGGGAACTTTGAGGTGAGATCTGCAGGGTGAACTGGAAGAAGTCTAGGTGAAATGGGCAGGGGGTTCCAGGTAAGGGGAATAACATGTAAAATAGCAACTGGATGGAGGGAAGGGCTTGGCTTCAGAAAAGAGAGTTGTGACTTAGGGGGACCTAGAAAAAGGCCAGTGTGGCTGCAGCATGAGTGAGGGGGAAAGTGGAGAAATTGAGGTTATATATATATACCTGATGGCATTCTGTGGACCCTAGACTAAATACTCCTGTGCTAAAGAAATAGTAAGAGGACAGCTTGGGTAGGGCCCTGGAGATTGGGATATAGAATTTGGATCATCCTTGGCAAGTTTACCGTAAGCTGGTATACTTTGTATAAAGAAAATTTTGGTTGCTGTGTGATCAGATTAGAGGGACTGAGAGAGGTAGAAAGACTAGTTAGAAAGCTGTTATTGACATCCCTTTGAGAGATGATGGTGACTGGGCCAGGGTGGGATCAGTGGCGATGCAGAGAAGTGGTTGGATCTGAGATGTATTTTGGAACACATAGGAAACTCTAGCTTTGTTCAGCAAACATCTACTTTCCCCCTTCTCCTGGAAGACCATACTTTCTGACTCCACTAATGTTGAGCTTGGCCACATGATGGGCTTAGTGAGTGAAATGTGGGCAGAACTGAAAGCTGAAATCTGGGGAGAGGCCTTATGACGTTTTGTGTGTGTGCAGCAGTCATTTATATTCCTGTTATTTATCATGAGAATGATAAACCCTGAATGGGTGGTTGTAGGTAATCCTTACTTCATCCTACTTTTTGGAATGAATAGGGATGTGGCATACACCTAAACTGGACCATAATCCTATAAATATCCTGTTAGAGTTAACCAGAGTCATAGTCAGCTCATGATGATCTTCAACCACTAAGATTTAGGTGTTATTTGTTACTACAGCAAACCTTACAAAGATAGAACTGGTGTGATCCATGGATCATAGTCAGGGGTATGATGCCATGGGTGAGGAAAGTGGAGGTGCTGAAGGTGAAGGCATATTTCCAGCACAGGCAGTCTGATGGAGGGAGGTGCCATTTACTATAAGAAGATCAAATGTTCAGTTTTGTTCTTGTCAATTTAGGACATGTGCAAGGTACCCGAATTCAGACATATGAAGTCTACAGATGAATTTATGTTTTGAGCTTACAAGAGTTTTGATTTTCCCCATCCCATACTAGCCAGTAAGCAATATTCAAAGCTACAGGAATGGAAAAGATCCTTTGGATCTGTGTTACTTGAACTGCATTGCATATCTCCACCTTTTGAGGTTGCTTGATGAGAAAACAAGCACCTTGGTTACACTCATAGAGATTCTAACTCAGTAGTTACCTGGAAGAATGAGGATTTTTAGTTTTTAAGATTGTTGATGATTCTATAATAGGAGTTTTGTAGATCCCACTTTGAGACATTGGCTCCAAGACGAATGTCTCAGCACCAAAGAGTAGTGTCTTTTGAATAGTTCCTCTGGCATTCAGTCCAACAGAAGTGATGTGCTTGGTTTCTGAATTTTCTCCTGGTCTTTACAACTCTTTTACTTGGCTCCCATATTCCCACCATTAGACTTCTCAAGCTTCAGAAGGTTTCTCAAAGCCATCAAATGAAGGAAGGATTTTAAGAGATACAAGGTCAAAAACATGATTGCCTTCATTTCTATTTATTTGTAAACAAAAGTCTGCCTTCAGATGGTCTAGTAAGCACTTCAGTTAGGCAGTTTTATGTGGCGAATTCATGTAAATGAGCCTCCTGAGATGAAGATACGTGTACCAGTCTCATTCTTCCTGCCTTTACAGTGGCGGTGACTGGCGTATCATTTGCCAAGGGGTGGACGTACACAGGAAACAGTACTCACAGCTCTCACAGTACTTCTGGAGTTTACTTTGTGCCTGTCTGTGGCAAGGCTGATTGCATAATTCCTTGGAAACTGAAGGAAGCAGAAAATGGATTTTTCTGACTTTCACAGCAGACAACTCAGATTCCTGGTTGTATCCAGGACACAAAGGAGCGATGCATACAGCGCCAGGCGTATGCAGTTCAAGTAACACAGATCCAGAGGATCTTTTCCATTCCTGTAGCTTTGAATATTGTTTACTGGCTAGTATGGGATGGGATTATTTGATGCCAGGAACTCAAATGCTTCTTGCTGAAAGTCTTAGACTAAAAGTTGCAAATTTGTGACCTAGATGGGTGGATCTGTCTGGAAGATATGTTTGATTTGAGCTACACAATGTATGTCTTAATTGAATTAATTTCTAGAATTTAAAAACTGGGAGGTTTCATATAACATCCAGATTTTTGGCTTCTCTTGAAAAAAAATGTGAAGATCTGGCAGCACTGAGCCAGTTTTCTCACACGGCAGTAATTATCAAGAGGTGAGTAACAGCTGTCTGCTTTAAACAGGGCTGGGTTCATTAGTTTGCTACAGGTGTACCACCCACTCCTGAGCTTGCTGCTATGGCTGCATGCTAGGTACCATCTTTTTTGGGTTTTCTTGACTTGATGACTTTACCATCATGGCCCCAGGACCACCATTTCATGCTTCCTGGGGACTCTCTTCCTTATAGTCTTTAGATATGCAGTGCTCAACTGTGCAACTGAACTCTCCTCTGGCTCTCTTGGATGAGTGATTCTCAACCCAGGATCTCTGAGTCCTGAGGTCTCAGAGGTCTTGTAGAATTGAGGGGGAGTCCTTAGAGGTAGGGGTCTTTAAGTAACATTTAATCACTTCGCTCTACTTCCAACAGAATAGCTTCCTTTTGATCTCATATTTTGAAATACTGAATAATATTTTGATTTTGGAAAAAAATTTTTTCTTTTGAAAACTTTAAAAAGATGGCTTCCAAAATTAGTTTTATATAAAGCACCCAGTGTTGAATCCTCTGGGGATAAAATCATTCAGCTTGAGTATAATTGGCATGTGCAGCCCCAACTGCCAAATCTTCAGCCTAGAATTTGTTTTAATCAGTATAATTTATATACAGTGAGATGCACATATCATAATTGTGCAATTCAATGAGTTTTGACAGATGCATATTTCATGTAGCCATCTCCTCTATCAAGTTAAAGAAAATTTCCAACACCCCCAAATGTCCTTATATTCTTTTTCAGTCAGGCCACTCTAGAGGTGACCACTATTCTAATCTCTGCCACCGCAAAGTAGTTTCGCATGTTCCTGAACATCTCATAAGTGGAACGATAGCTTCTATAATGATCCTTGTCTCTTTTCTTTTGCTTGGCAGGGCATCTTTGAAACTCATCCATTCTGTTGTGTGTATTAATTAGTCATTTTTTATTACTGAATATTATTCCATTATATATCATAAATTATTTATCTATTCTTCTGTTGATGTCAGTTAGCTTGTTTCCAGTTTAGGTTTAGCCTAGAATTTTAAGGCTTTCATCATCTGGGTTTTGATTTCCCTGCTGCTCTCATTATTGGCCTTGCCAGATAACTTTTTATAGAGGCACCACACTGAGGGTCTTATGCAAAGCCTTTCACACAAATGACCCCTTTGTACCCAGATTCCCTATTATATGTACCTAGGGTGAGAATCATTCTGATTATGTCTATCCCTTGGTACCAGATCAGAAAACCATACACTGAACCATGTCTTTTTTATTTTTAAATTCCCAGTACATGTACTTGTGATAAAGGAATGCCCAGTGCATATCAGTTCAATTAATGTGTTTGCTTCCTTGAATGTCACATTGTCTTGGAGTTGAAGATGGCTAATTGCTGGGTTATATTTCATATTCTCTCTGAGAGTGAGAGGAACATATAGGGAAACAGCTTCACTTTGTAAAGCCATGAGGAACCATGTATTAATTAAGATGGGATGCACCACTCCAGGAAAACAGTCACTAAGATGTGTCATGTCTCAAAAACAATAGGCATTTTTTTCCTTGCATATGTGACAGTTCGAGGCAGGTGTTCTTGTTTGGTGAACAGATATTTCTCGTGTGGAAATTCATGCTCCACACTCCTTTGGCATGTGGGCTCCATTATTTATTAAACAGAGGTTCACAATTTTTTTTTAAATTTAGAGTGCCCTTAATGTAGTTAGTAATTTTCTCACAGCACCCTCTACTAAAGAAATAACTTACTTTTAAGTAAGTAGGTTGTTATAGTTGATATATTGTGTCAATTTGAGAAGTTTAGAAGTTTAGCTAAAGGACTTGGCAGGGACCCAGGGTCCTTACTTTGTAAACATACTCATCCTGTGCAAGAGGAGGGCAGGGAGATGCTGTGAGTGCTACCTACTTGTTCTCTCCCTTTCTGCTCTTGCTGCTTTTGCTAACTTATGCTGCCTTGAACTGTTGCCTCTGTGCCATGTCACCCTGCCTTGGAGCCAGCTGATTATGGACTGAAACCTCCACAAACTGTGAGCTAAATAAACCTTTACTTCCTTAATTTAGGGTGTCAGGTATTTTGTCCCAGCAACAAGAGAAAAGTAACCAAGACATAAATTCAAATAATTTAATGAGTATTTATATCTTAATGATTAGGTGCCTCTATAGATCTTCAAGAGCTAAATTTTGTTCTCATTATTACTAGCAGATATGCTCTTAAAGGTCAATGCAACACTGAGTTCATGAGTCCTGAACCATTGGTTCTTGGAAAAATACTAGGTTGGGTTCTTTTGAGCGTTCAATCACAATATTTTTGTTAACTGATCAATGTATGACTGGATTTTATTTGTATTTCTGTTTGAAGATACCTTGTTTGATATATATTATTGGCTTATGAACATTAAATACATGGCCAGTGTTACTGAACAAAGCTTATCTAAATACACACACAATTTGTCTATAAGGCACAGCATAACCTTCTTATTCTTAGGGGCACTGTCTAGCACATTAACTCTAGGCGCAGGGGCTATCTCAGACAGCAACATCACTAACAGAAAGGTAACAAATGCAAAAAAGTGCTTTTAAATAGATCGTGAAGAAAGACCTTCTTTATAGCATGAGAGTTGAAACAAGAAGGTAGAGTATTGCCTTATTCAACCTCAGCTGGGAACAGGTGTGTTGGATGACTCAGACTTTTTGTTGCTGTTCTGCATACGCTCATCAATGGTGTGATTTTGAGTATTGATTTGGGGGTTACACGTAATTTGCACTGAGTAGGTGAATTCACAAATATAAATTAGCTTAATAATGAGGATCTACTACACGTGCTTTTTAATCATAGCAGCCACTAAATATCCAGCTTTGCGAAGGTATGACATCGTCAAAGAGAATGTAGTGCCTAGTGTGAAACCTTGAATTACCTTGAGCTAAGAGTTTTCCTGAGGCCTACGTGTCCTTCAAAACTGTAAAATATCCTATGTCACCATTGTGAGTTTACTCTGATGCCCTGACAGGGAACCTTGTCATCTGGTTTGGGAACTGTGGTATTAGGACCTCGAAAATGTCTTCATATGACCAGCATGATCAAGACTGTTAAAGATTTTCTCCTGCTTCTTTGACAAGGATCCACTTGTTACTTCCTCTCAATTTCCTTTGAGTAGAACTAGTCACCTGGCTACATATAGTGCAATGGATGCTGGGAACTATAGTCCAGCAAGAAGAAAAATGGGTTTTGATGAATAGTCAACACAGTCTGAAAAACAAAAAACAAACAAACAAATGAAAAAGCATAATCTGCCACTGGCCTTGCACTTTTCATCTATGGAGAATAATAATTTGATTTTCTTTTCTCTATCACTGTAAGACACTTTTATACACAAATGTTTAATCTTTAGGACCATACTGTGAAGTATGAATTCTTAATCCTGACATATAGACAGCCATTTAAATCAAAGGTTTGGAGTCAGACTACCTGGGATCCAATTCTTTTCCTCCAGCAGCACCCACAGAAGGGTAAACATGTATGTGGGACCTGGTGGGACATAAGTCCCTATGGCAATGCGTAGTATGCACAGTTGAGGCTTTTGAGAGCTCCTGTGCACAGTTAGTATTTTAAATGGAGTATTTATTATTACTGCTGTTTTACTTACCTCTTCATTGTGTGAATCAGACATTGAGCAATGCTATATAAGACTAAAGGGCTAACACTTTAAAAGTAGAGAGTTTTCCTGGACAGCTGTGATATAAAAATAGCCAGAGTAGGGTCAGGCAACTACCCTCATCCTGTGCAGCTTCTTTTAGAGACATGATTGCCTTGTTGGCTGGTGGTACAACCTCCAGATGGTCACACTGAATGGGAGTGGGTGAGATCCAGGGACTTGGTTCTCATCCTCTTCTCTATTTGGCCAGTCCCCAGGGCCACTTGACTAATGATCAGGGTTCAGCTTCTCCTTAGGTTTCCTCCCACTCCTGAGACCGGCATCTCTCACATGTGTGTACATTTACTTAACCTTTCATTCTGAATCTTGACTTCACAACGTCTTTCTTCTAGAACACTTAAAATTGTAGTATTCCCAAATCTATGGTCAAAAGGGAAAATCAAAATAGTGGTTGATTCCATGGAGTGGAGGTATGATTGACTGAGGGAGATTTCTGGGGTGATGCTGATGTTCTGTGTCTTAATTAGACACTGGGGCAACACAGTTGTAAGCAATGTTAGAACCATATAATAGTACATTTAAGATTTATGTAGTACATTTAAAATAAATTTTATCCTATTAAAAACATAACCAAGTATTGAACTCTAATTAATGAAATGATAAGCATGCTAAAGTATTTAGGGGAAATATACTGATGTCTGCTGTTTACTTTGAAATGTGGTGTACTTGTCAGCTTTTCTGTCACTGGGACAAAATACTTGGCTTCCACAATTTAGAGGGGGAGTGGTTTATTTAACTCACAGATTGAGAGGCTTCAGTCCATGGTGGACTGGCTCCAGTGCAGAAATGTCATGCAGATGCGCATGATGGGGCAAAGCTCCTCACTACCTGTGGGCTGGGAAACAACACAGGGAAAGAACACCACAAGAGACATACACTCCAAAGGCCCAGTGACCCAGCTTCAGCTGGACTCCACCTCCTAAGAGCACATTCAACTGTGAACATCAATGGATTAGCCCACTAATAACTATAGTGCCCCCAAGATTCAGCTACCTCTCCAGGAGCTCCTTAATTCACTCAAGTGGATAATTGAGATTAACTGGTATAGGCAGATAGAGGGGTTGGTATGTGGATAAATAGATGATAAATAAGAATAGAAAATATTAAATGTAGAAGCGAGATTACAGGTGATGAGTGTTTATATATATAAGACATTTGAAAATTGTCATGGTAAAAATACTGATGCCCAGGACTTTCTCTTAAAAAACAAAACAAAATAAAACAAATCAAAACAACAAAAACCCCATAATGGATTAAACTGGTCTAGAATAAGGCCTAAGCATCAGTGCTTCGTGAGGTCCCTGGTGATTAAAAACCACTGATCAAACTTAGAGTAAGAATACTAGAGCTTTACAAATGCCTCTGATATGCTAGAACCATTACATGAAAGATCTCATGTAGTCCTGGCAAATTTCTGAATATTCAGAAAGGTGTCATGTGGCCACTAAGTAACAGAAGTAGGCTTATAAATACAATGCAACATTTCCCTAAACAGTGACATTTAAAAGTATTTTTTGTAATTTTTATTTTAAAGAGTATAAAACCAAGCCTAATAAAGCAGAAGAGAATCAATCAAAACAAAACAGTATAAATGATATAGGACTTCAAACAAGAGAATAGGAAATCAACAATGATTACCATAATGCCTCTTGTCTTCAAAATAGCTGCCCGCAACTTCAGATATAGTAAAAATCAAACAAAACAGAACAGGATAGAACTAATAAAAACAAAACAATGAACACAATAAAGAACTTCAAAACAAGATAATAGTAAATCCAAAATGGCTACCATAATATATCTTGTTATCTTTGAAATAACTACCCATGCCATTGGATATAATGAAATCAAATGAAACAAAACAGAATAAAACCCAACCAAATAAAACAATGAAAGTGATGTAGGACTTCAAGACCAGATAACAGAGAATTAACAATGGCTACCACCTTCTGAAGGAGATCCCCCATAGATGCTACATTGTGTGTAGATGATCAGACTACTGGCTTTAGACCTACAAAGTCAGTGAAACACTAAACATTACAAGCATTAAGTTGTATTTTACCTTGATAGCTATCATCGCAGCCTGTGTTTCTCCGGATCATCTGGTAGCTTATGGGGTGGGGGTGGGGGACACCTTGACTCTTCTTGTCTCCCAGCCCACACGCTGGAAGGGGCTGGTATCTGGTTCTCCCCACAGTGGCCTGTGCATGGCACTGACTCGCAGGGTGGGCTTGGTTTATTGTTGGCTTCTTGTTTTCCTCCCTACAGTCCCTAAACAATGTCATTTAATTGATTCTTTAACATGTGCCAGGCATGGTAATC
Source organism: Dasyprocta punctata (assembly GCA_004363535.1). NCBI lineage: Eukaryota > Metazoa > Chordata > Mammalia > Rodentia > Dasyproctidae > Dasyprocta > Dasyprocta punctata. Next base: position 41,398 of record RJWM01003959.1, read on the forward strand.
TTGGAGAATTTTCTTGGGAATCCTAGGAATGAGTCATGATTATCCTCATCTATAAACAGAGGTTCAGGGAGGTTATTATTCAGTTGATGAAAGAAATTTTGTGTTAGGCACTGTACTAGGAGCTATGGATGTACTTTGAGGCAATCATTTGGTTCCAGATGTCTTGATAGAGCTAACTCTATAGGAAGGTAGGCTCAGACATACATTGTCAACTAAGTATTTAATTATAATCATGGTATATGCCACAGAAATAGAATCAGAGGGTGCATCTAGGAAGGACTAGATTGAGACTTGAGATAGAGAGGCAATCCATGACAACTTCCTTAAGCAGATATATTTGGCTGCAATTAGAAGGAATTGAAGTTGGTATTGACTTCTGGAAAGCACTTGCCAGTTAGATAAAATTTTCCCAAGTTCAAAAATTTCTATGCAGGAATGAGTTCAGGAGAAAGATGAGTAATGACATTGGAACAGAGGGAGAGGTGGGTGCAAAATGATGTCAAACAATAGGCAGGGGACAGATCCTGCAGGGTCTTGTCCACCATGGGAGGGATATGGTGCTTCAGCCTTAAGTCACAGGGGAGCTATGAAAGGAGTTCAAGTAGGGGAATAACATGATCCATTTCCTGCAGGTTCCATAAGTTAGAAAATGGCCAGATCCAGATATAGCCCTAAATCTGTGTGCCCTCAAAGATTTTGTTCTACTCCCCTGCCCTATTTTCATGAGCTTGGTGGGGTTCCAAATTTCTCAAATGTTGCTGTATTGCCAAGATTTAGTTGTTTTGGCCATATATAAAAATGCAACCTGCTTGACTGGCATGAAAAATTCTCTTCATCATAGGACATAGGACATAAAACCAAGCTGCAATCATCACTAATGACAAAGCCTAATCAGAAGCTGTAACATCCATAATACAATGTGCAGCAGGGCTAATTAATGGGTGTTAGATAAACTGTGTAGTGGACATGCATTTTTTATGATTTCCATTATAGAGATGTCCTGGGCAAACAATGTGTTGGGCTTCTTAAGAAATAGGCAAGGAGGAAGGTCAAGATGGAGGTGTTTGGCATGTTTGTAGCACTCTGATTTATAAGTATTTAGAAGGCCATTGAGCAGAAGGTAATGAAGACAGAAAATAGAGATATAGAAAAAAGCCTAATTTTTGATAGGTCTGGAAGGATCCCTAGTGCCAATTTGTGTATTTTAGAGAGATCCACACAAAGGATGAGGGATATAGTGTAGTTAAGGTTCAACAGCAAACCTGTGGTGGTTCAGGAACCAGAAGCCAGGTTGCTTGGGATATCTCTAAAGTCAGGGCCAAAGACATAATCAATGGTGAGGCCACTGGGAAGGCAGGACCAGTTCATGCTCCTTTTGGGGGGCTAAGGTAGTGTGTTTTGATTTTATTCCAAGAGCCTTGGGGAGCCATTGGAAGACAATTAAGCAGGGTAAAGAACTTGATCAGATTTACTCTGGATGTTTGGTCTAGAGTGGATTGATGCAGCCATCTGGGTGGGAGATGATGGTGATGGAACCTAGGGAGGGAGAGATGCTGAAAAATACAGCTCTAAGATATAAGAAAGATAATCAACATAGCATGGTGATGGTTTAATTATGAGGTGGGAGAGAAGGGTGTCGAGGGTACCTTTTAGATTTCTGATGGAACAGTTAAGATCACGGAGGGAGGGCATATAAGACGTATCTTCATGAGATGAAGGGGACTGGATTGTGGAGCTGGAAGAAGGAGGAGTGGATCACTAGTTCATTTTGAGATACAGTGAAGTTTAGAATGCTTGGGAGACATCTAAGCATCCATGCCAAGTCAACTGCTGGATATATGAGTCTGGAGTTCAGGAGAGAGATCATTGCTGGAAATTTACATTTAGGAATTTTGTAAGGTTACAAGACTGATGAGACCAACTGTGAAGGAAAAATATAAGAAAAGTCTGGGGTGTGGGTGAAAGACAATCCATATCTATAAAGCACCTACTGTGTGCCAGGCCATTTTGCAAACACCATATGTAGGGTGCCCATTTTCTGGGTGAAGGAAGATGAGGGTCAGAGCAATTACTTGCCTAATGTCATACTGGTAGTTAATGATGACAAAGGTGAAATTTAAATCCACATTTTCCATCTTTTGCTCCTAGAAAGCAAGATTTGGCTGTTTAGTAGTTCTCATAAAGACCCCAGGATTAACTCTTCCTGAGAGAATCTGAGTATTTGCTTATCTCTGTCTCCATCATTCAGACCAGTGGGTCCTTCTTATCGGCCAGGTGTAGGATATGTGCCAACTGTCCAAACTCTGAAGCTGGGTGCTCATGTCAGCTAATGCCAGGGCTGGAGAGTAGGAAAAGGGCAGGGCTATTAGCAGAAGCAGCAGGAGTGGATACTGGCAAGGACCAGGAACAGCTGTTTGCTACACAGACACTTTGCTCCTTGGGCACCAGCATCCCAGAGACTGCTGTCTATTTCGAAAGGCATTGCTACTGCATGGCAATTCTTGGGTGACCTCAGCTGTGAGCAGGGGAAGGGCTGAAGCAGTGGGAGGCTCTTATTTCAGGGAGTTGAGCACAGAATGCTGGAGTCCTTTTCAATTGCAAAGTCACCCACAAAGGCATATGTCTTGCTGCAGCTCAGGCTACAGATGGGCAGTAATATGCACACACACACACACACACATTCTGAGTGACTGATTTCAGACAAGCTTTTATTAGCTAACATATCATCTGTGCAAAGAAGAGATTCACACTGGAGCACCTGCATGATTTAAAGGAAGGAAAACTATTCTCGCTTGTGTCTTCCCTTAATTCCCAAAGGAAGAGGCTGAAGTGACCTCAGCAACCTGGAGGAGGGGCAGTGTGTTTAAGCACCTGTGCCTCAGTTTGTTTTCTAAACCTAAAGTGGGAGAGGTCAAACCTGTGAGCCATCAGCAGTGCGAGAGGGAGAAGGGTCTCACACCACCACCAGCTATCAACATAGCAGTGGGCCTGAGACACTTTGCACAATATTTGTGGAGGACTTTCTCTGGCTTTCTCACTTGTGACTGAGGGCAAAGAGAATACCGGTGAAGCATGACAGAGACTATGTCTTAAAGGACTTTGTCAGTCACTCGGTGACTTGATTCATTCATTCATCCATCCATTCACTCATCAGAATTTTAAAATCTGTCTTGTTATCTTATTGCCAGCCCAGTGCCCAGCTTGCAATAGGTGCTTGGTAAATTTCTCTTAGGTGAACAAGTGAGGGACAAATGAACTGTATTAGACACTGATGCAAATTGGAGGCCTGGGACCTGTCTTTGCACAGTTACAGCTCATTAGGGGTACACAGGACTTGCTTCTGAATCCGATGTCTTTTCCTTTAGCTTTGCTGGCTACGCTTCATGTTGGACATTATTGGCCACTCACTCTCTGATCTTCCAAATACATTTCTCCCTGAGTTCACGTGCTGCTTTCTTTGTTTCTCTTTCGCCTCTCATCATCCAGCTCAGGCTACACTTTTGTGACCTGTCCTTAACTATGCTGCCTTCACCCTTTATTGGCATTGTCCACACATTCTGCATGCTTGTGAGTCAGGGTCCTGCCAGTGCTGACAAGCCCCTCAAATCACTCACTTGTCACATCAACATATATTTATTGAACACTGTGAACATGCTGGTCTATTCCAGCTGCTTGTGGTCACAATGACAAGCACAGTCTGAGTCTTTGCCCTAAGAAAGCTTTAATCTCCCATTCCAGACCTCTCTCTTGACCTTCAGACTCATGTAGCCACATGTATATTTGGTAATCTGTTAGGTATCTGTTTTAGTTAGCTTTCTATCACTGTGACTAAGTACCTGAGACAAACAACTTAAAGGAAGAAAGGTTTATTTTGGTTCATAGTTTCAGAGGATTCAGTTTGTGGTCAGCTAGTTCTGTTGCTTATTATAAGGCAGAAACATCATGGCAGAAGGATGTGGTGGAGGAAAGCTGCTCACTTCATAGCAGCGAGGAAGCAGAGAGCAAGAGAAAAGTCTGAGAGAATGGGTCCTGGGCCCAGATATAGGCCCTGATGCCATGGCCCCATGACCCCTTCCCTTCAGCTAGGCATGAACTCTTAAATTTTCATCATCTCCCAATAATACTATAGAGTTATGATCTCATGAATGGATCAATCCATTGATAAAGTTACAATCCTCGTAAACCACTTACCTTCTGAATGTCCTGCCTCAGGGCAATATGAGACTTTGCGGGGACATTTTAGATTTAAACCATAAAAGTATCCAGAAATTAACCCATCTTTAGCCCCTTTTCCTGTTTAATGGATCTCAGCAGAAGGCTCTTCCCACCAACCAGTTCCCCTGACCAAAAACTGAGGACTCCCCTAAACTCCTCCTTCTTCCCACACCTCCCACCCCATTGGACCCTCAGTGCTGTAGTTTCGGTGTCTCTCATGTCTCCCACATCAGCCTCCTTTTCTTCACCCTCTCAGCACATGTGGTCTTTATTGCTCCCTTATATTAATTGTTATGGCTGCCATACTGTTTTCCCTTCCAGCTTCTCTCCCTATGGCCACAGGAATCCACGAGTGTAGTAAAATCATGGTTTTCATGGCTTAAACACCCAAAGGCCTCCCATTGCTGTGAGATGAGAATGTAAGGCTTTTGTACAGTCTGTAGGATGCACAAAGACTAGTATCCCTCTGTGTAATTCTCAGGCCTCCGCCCACACATACCCATTGAGAGCTGCATGGTGTCTTAAATGTGCTGGATGCCATCAATCTGGAGCTGCCTGGCTGTGCTAATTTTTCTTCTATGCAGCTGCTTCTGACATACCCTGTCTAGACCTGGTCTCTCACTCTCTTGCATTCTCTTGTACCCCATCACCTGCCTGTACTCTTGCAATTCTTACTGCATGCACTTGTTTGCATTTCTTTCTTCTTCTACCTCTCAATGGAAGGAGAAGTAGCTTAGTATTTCCGGTACCTGACTCTTGAAGGTGACTACAGTGTCCCCATCCTACCTGCTTTCCTATACAAATTATAGGCTTCCTATTGCAAGCCACTGTGCCTCTCTGTCTCTTAGCTTTTTCTGGCCACAAGAGTGTGCTTGGAATATGAACAGGGAGGGATGGAAGTGCCAGGGGATGACTGTTCTAGGGAGAATTGGTGGATAGATAATAATTTTTAAAATATGTTCAATAAGAATGGACATTAGTGGTTTGTTAGTCCAGCTTCCTTATCCCTTGGAGAGGACAACTCAGATGTTTTTACATGTTCCCTTAGAAGTGCCATGTGTGTGTGTGTGTGTGTGTGTCCCTTTGTGACTGTGGTCGTCTGTTTATTTATGCACTCTTTCCCCATATCAGTTCCTTACTCATATTCTGGGGATCCTTGGGATAATGTACCAAAAAAATTATTGCACCAGGATCTTTATCTCAGAGTCTGCTTCTGTGGGTACCTAAAAAATAGTGCCTTAAGTAATGTTTGATGACTGACTAAATGAATTTAATATATTGAGTAGAGAATACCCTTAAAACAGTAAGTGAGCAACATGGGGTGACTTAAATCTAAGGACCAACATTTTCAAAGTAGGAGAAAAGAACCCCAGTGAGGGTGGACAGTGATAAAAATTAATGCAATGAACATTTACTATGTCCTGGATTATTGTCAAAGGGGAAAAAAGAAAATGAGAAAGAGAAGGAGAGAACATGTATTTTTTGCTTATTTAAATATCATAACAATCATGTTAGGTGCTATTATGATCCACTTCATGCATGAAGGATAAACTGGGGTGTAGTGTAGAAGGGTGAAGCCCAACACTTCCAGCTAGGGGTACAGGAGCTAGAAGTTGGCTCCGAGTAGCCTAGGGTTGAGCTTGGTGTAGAACCCCTGTGACAGTAGAGGTGGTAAGATTTGACCCAAGTCTTTAGAGAGTGGAAGAGGTTGGAAGGGCATTGCTGGAGAGGGGGTCAGCAGGAACAAAGACAGGGGATGTGCATGTATATGCTATGTTCAGGGTCACACTCTTGGAGACGTGTGGGTTGGTTGGAAGTTCTACATTCTGCAGGTATTGCATTGCCTCTGTCTGCTTTGCATCCCAGCTTGTGCGTAGCAATGTGGGGATGCAGGGAAAGCTGAAGAACCAACAGCTGCAAGCAGAAACTCTCAGGGGTCCCTGTTGCAGCTGCTACAGTTTTGGGTTCTCTTTTATAGCTTTATTGATTTGTATTCAGAGTTCACGAGAGTCGTTGACACACTGAAACTTAGATTCAGAAACACAGGATTCCAGAAGTCTCATATGCAAGGTTGCAGGCTTAAATGCATGCAGGAGCCATGCTGTCACCAAGCCATCAAGGTGTAAATGGTGGCACATGTGTCCTTCCTGGCCGAGGCAGCAGCACCCAGCAGCAGCCTTCACTGCCTGTTGGGCGTGGGCGTGGGGATGGCTGGTGTGCTCCACCTATAAGAAAGAAAAACCAGAACTCCAATTTTTAAAAGATTAAAAAAAATCTCAATTTTTAAATATTGGCAATAAAGTAATTTCAGGGGTGGTGACAGACACTTGTAATCCCAGCACTCTGAGAGAGAGGAGGATTGTAAATTCGAGTCCAGCTTGGGTAATTTATCAATTTAATAAGACCCTGTTCCAAGATAAAAAACAAAAAGGCTGGGGACCTAGCTTAGTCCATGTTCATACTTAGTTCTTAGTCCTAGGTTCATGCCCACCCCACTGAAAAATTTTTTATAGGCTGACAGTGAACAGATCAGATTAAATTTGTTAGGGTCAAATATGGTTCCTGAGCCATACACAGTCCTTCATATGTAGAATTTTAGAATTTTGGCTGTGATCTCAGCTGTGTGGACTCATATAAACAGAAAACCGGAACCAACCTGATAAGGTAGTTTTTTGTTGTTTTGAGTCTGAGTCTTTTACTCCTTTACCTCCAAATTTTTAAAAGCATGTATGGTTGGAATTAGACTCCATTTACATCAAGTGTCCAGCGTTTGAGAAACATAGATGGATAAATATACTTGTCACTTTCCTTGAGTGAACTATCCTGTCCCTGCCTTTCTTTTCTTTTTTTTTTTTCGGTACTGGGGATGGAATTCATAGCCTCGCGCCTGCCAGGCAGGCGCTTACACCACTAAGCTAAATCCCCAGCCCTAGTTTTTGAGACAGGGTCTCACTATGCAGTTCAGGCCGGCCTTGAACTCACTTTGTAGCCCAGGCTGGTTTCAAACTCACAATGATCCTCCTGCCTCAGCCTCCCGAGTGCTGGGATTAAAGGCATGCACCAACACTCCCAGCTTGTCCCTGCCATTCTTGCCAATTTCTTTGCAGAACATTTTTATTGAGCACCTAGTATGGGTAGCAGTGAACTAGAGACAAAGGACCTCCTGTGACATAACTTACGTTCTTGTGCAGATTGGCAGACAGTAAACACACACAAAAGATGATTTTAGTCAGAGATCATTTCTAAGGAGAAAGGAAATGACAATATTACAGAAAGTGGTACTGGAATGAAAAAATGGATCTCCTTTTTGACATTCAAGGTGGCTCTCTCTGAAGAAATTACCTCCAAGAGGAGAGAGAAGATCTCAGTGATGAAGATGAATAAGCCATGAGAAGGCCTGGGGGAAAAGTGTTCCAGGAAGAGGGAACAGCAAGTGCAAAGGCCCTGAGGTAGGGATAAATGTGTCCAATCAAAGAGTAGGTGGCTCTGGTGAGTGAAAGGGAGAGTATGAAGGGGCCAGACAGTTGGACAGGGCTGTACCCTCTTTCCTTGTCAATAAATGATGAGGAAGTTTTGGCTTACCTATATTTAACCCTCCCCCCCCTACAGATGTGCTCACTGGATGCTTTCGGATGAAATCTCAGGCCACAGAGAATGAGCTAGGGCTGAGCACTGTCCTTAGCCGCTGTACCTGGAAGGGTCTGTGGTTGAACTTGTCCACTGACTCTCTAAGCATCTGCCTGGATACTCAGGCCACTTACCCAGCACCACTGCCTGAGGACAGCCCCACCTCCCTGGTCCTGCAGTACGATGCCCTGTGTCGTCTCAGCGGCAGCCAGACAGGGAGGAGAGACAACTTTCAGAAGGGTGTGTGAGTGCTGTGACAGCCTCTGCGCTTGCCATCTCCATGGTACCCAGGCAGGGGGACAATCTAATTAGGCTATTTTCAGCCTCCCAGAGGGAGGGCGTGGAGGGAGACAGGGAGAGGGGACCTGCCTTTCTTATTCTCTCTTCTTTTCTGAAGCTGTTATTGATTAAGCAGTCAGTAGACCAAGGAGGCGGGACCCGCAGGTGTACGTGCTGGGATCAGAGGCAGCTTTCAGGACACGAGATGGGCCTGTGAGCAGCACCAGGGACCCTGGGGCTGGCTGACTTCCAAGTCCCTGGTGCTAATGAGCTCTGAAGCCTGCAGTTTTGACCAGAGATGTGTCTCCTGCAGGCTGTTTGTCCTCTGCGGGGCACTGACTGCCTCCAGCCTCCTCTGGAGCAATGGGCCCAGAGACCAGGAAGCAGGCAGCTCTTTGTTCCTTTGCCTGAGGTCTACTTTGGCCATCAAGACATTGGCCCATGGTGTTCAGAGCCTGGGGAGGAAGCTGAGCTTTTATCTGCCTGGGGAAAGTAGCCAGCGGCTTGTGGAAATGACTTGGGCCATGGACCCAATGGAAACTCACTGGACCTAGGTTTTGTGTGGCCTACGGTGAAGTCCTGTTTATTCACTCCTTGCCTCTAGCTCTTCCTAGGTACTAAACATTTATTTATCAAAAAGCCAGTGAAAATACTCTGGCTGTAATGGGCCTTCTTCTTTTAGTCATGAGATACCACTTTCACATTCTCTCTTTGACTCCTACTTTGCCCAAGCCTGCTGGATCTAGATATTCATGTGCCCAAATAAGGTGAGGAAAAAAAATCAATGCATTTAAAGTCCTTATTCCCTGTAGGAGCTATATTAGGAGGTCAGTGTGCATCATTCCATTTGACCCTCATAACAACTGAGTGAAATAGGGGTTTTATTATTCCCATTTCACAACTGAGAAAACTGAGGCACACAAAACTTAAAGGAACAGGTCCAAGATGACTCAGTTGATGTCAGAAATGATATTAAAACTGAGGTCTGCTGAGTTCAGAATCATCTTCCCAGGTCACAGATTTGAATGGAATTCTTGGTTTCTGTACTCCATGTAGTCTTTAATATGTTAATGTGAATTGTGCATCTTGAAGGAGTCTTTTCTAAAGTGACATGACCATCCATCCCCCACTTTTCTGGGCACACTTGTTGGCATCCTTCCAGCAGTATGGGAATGGCTGCTAGGAGGTAATTAAATGGAGCAAATGATAATGTCCTTAATTAACCCAGTTCACTCTTTCATTTGTGCTTATTTCCTTAAGTTGGTGATAGTTCCAATATCAGGGCTTTAGAAATTAAAGCCCTGGTTCTTCCCCCTGACTTCAGAAAGCAAATGTACACCTACAGAGCCTTTTCCAGGGGATGCTCTGCTCTTGGGCTCTGCTCTTTGCACCAGTCTGAGCTGCGATGTCACTCTGTCATAGTGCATCTGAACCAGGGATGGAATATGGGATCTAGGCTGCTACACACATGCGCATGCACACACACACACACACAGACACACATATACTTGTGGGGTGGGGGTGGGGCAGTAGTTTGTCTTTCTGTTTAAAATAGTAGGACCTCACAGGACTTTAAAGATCCCTTGGCTGTTTTTATATGACTGTGCTCCTTTTCCTGGTTATTTACTTAATTGGTGTGCCTTGATGGTGTCTGTGAGGTGGGAACCTCACCTATGGGCCTGGAACTTCTCCCCTCAGTGTCCAGGGGAGGACTGGACATGAAGAAACCCTCAGCAAGGGCCTAGTTAGTGGATCTTTTCCATTGCTGCCATTGCCATCCATGCCATCCAAGCCACCAGCCAATGACTGTCCTCTACATGCAGCTATTGGGCTTTAGATTTTATTGCCAGGAGTCACACTCAGCCCATGGGCCAAATCTAGCCTGTTGCTTTTTCTAAAGAATAAAGTTTAATTGGAACATGGTTCCAATACCTATTCATTTATGTATTTTCCATGGTTTCTATTGCATTGCAGTAATACAGGTGTATTGAGATGGAGACAATACAGCCTGCAAAGCCTCAAATATTTACTGTCTGACCCTTTCAGAAAGGTTACCGACCCCTGCTTTTTAGGCATACATAGTCTTTCTTAATCTGTGACAGTCTTGAAAATCAGTGCTCCTGTTTCATAAATGAGATAGAAGTTCAAAAACCTCAAATAATTTATCCAACTTATGAGAGGTTCTTGAATTTAAAGCCAACGTTCTTACCCTGTTCTATGCTCCCTAAGCCCCTCTACTACCCAGCTTTGAGAAGAGACTTAATTGCTTTTACCTTTAATTTTGAATCAAGTCTTCTGAGCTTCTGAGATTGATCCTATAGGGGCTGCAATGTCACTGCCAGATTAAAATTGCCCCAGGAGGAAGGCCAGATGCATGGGTAGTCAGGAGCTGGAGGGCTAGTACCTTCTGTGGAGATACACAGATCCTCTCCTGGAGATCAAAGGTTCCCAGAGCAGCTGATTCATAAACATCTTTGAGGTCTGGTCCCAATTTCACAAAGATAAATTAATTTCCTTAGCGTCTCAGTTTCAGATGGCTTCAACACTCCTGGTGCTTTCAGCTGGAAAGTGATCATCATTGCTAGCCTTTCTCTACACTGTGGATTTCCAGAGCTGTTTAAATCCTCTGTGCAGTGGAGGAGACGGTGGGTGGAAAAGCTCAGCTCACAAACACAGTCATAATGGTCAGTTATGAATGGTGGTAGTGATGACAAAGAATATTTGTGTCCCTGGAAGGGAGACCCAGTAAGAGTGTAATTTTGTTACCAAACTTTATATTAAGCTAGTCCTCCAGGCTAGCTAAGCGCACCCAAACTCAGAGTACTTCCATTTTATTGATTGTTTGTTTTTCTCACCTATGGCTATTTTCATATGAAAAATTTAACAAAAGTATTAATTCAAATGTAAGGAAGATTTGGGACAAAAGAATGAGGAGGCATAAAATCAAGATTATCTTGGAAAATCGAGGTTACGTTGTTGAAGCCCTTTAAGACATATTTCAGGGACATTTGAAAACAAAGTCCCTGAGAAGGATAATTTTGACCTTGTGAGCTTTCTGTTGGCATTAGGACTTTGAAAGTAAATGTTGAGAGTAGTAGGAGCTTATGATTGTGTCTCTGTGTATCAGAGGTCTTCAACCACAGGAACCTTTGCTCTTCTGCAAGTATGGGATCTGGGATTCTGTGCAAGTGTATCCCCCCCCCCATTATCTCATTAGCATGTGATCTCAGCTCCCATGCTGGAACCACGGCCCCCATTTTGCAGACAAGGAAATTGAAACTCAAAATTGTTAAGTAATTTGCTGAAAGTCTCACCATTATTGGGTAACTGGGGTTCCCACTTAGATCTGTTCTACTGCAGTTCTGATTCTTTGAAAATAATAGTTTCATTATCATCCTCGTCAACAGCAACAATAATAGATGTCTGATACTGCGTGCCAAGTGTGTGGCAGAAAATGTTACTAAGCACTTTCCTCGAATTATTTCAAATGCCACAATAACTTCGTGAGGTAAATGATATATTATCTCCATTTTAAATAAGGGAAACCGAGGTCTAGAGCAGCTAAGTAATAGACTCAGAGTCCCTCAACTTGTAAATACCAGGGACAAAAGTTAGATGTATCCAGTACTCCTAGGCCGTGCACTCTGCTGACTTTTGCTCTACTCTAGTTGTACTAGTTAATGGGTTCAACCCAGAATTGCCTTTGCCTAAGGAGTCCATCTCATCTAATCCTTCATCTAATGAGGGTTTAGCTAGGACTTACAGAAACCCTATCCTGCCCACATTCCCTTATCAAAGGAGATTCATGGCTCTGGAGTTGACCTCCTTGTTTACACCAACCCGTATTCTTTCTAGGATTTAGGGACATTGCCTCTTCCTAGCAGCAGCAGAGAAGCTTCCACACCCAGAAGACCAGATTTCCAACAGAGAAGCTGTCCTTGCTCTTCCCTGGCCAACTCCAAGCTTGGCATTCACCTGATTGTCTTTGGCAGCTGGAATCCAGGTACTGGACAGCCAAGCTGGCCCAGAGCTTCTTGAGGCAGTGGTGCAGTGGCTGACTTTGGCTGGTTCAGATGTAACACCGCTCTGGCACCTTCAGTCACTTGGCACTGTAGAGGAACCAAATAAATAATAAAGGATTTGGGTTCTCTACTTGTACCAGTGTTGGGATCAGTGCAAGCCAGGATGGGATTCCTGAGCAAGGCAGTAGTGTGATAGAAAAGGCTGAGATGTAGTAGACTTGAGTTCATATCTCATCCTTGTCACTTGTGGGCTATGCACCCACAAGTGAGTTCTTTTACCTCGCTGAGCTCAGTTTCCTTAACAATAAAATAGGAGGAAATAATATCCTTTTATGCAGAGCATGTATATAAAGCACCCTGAACAATGCCTGATCCACAGTGAATGCTCCGGGGTCTGTGTTGGGGGAATCTGCAGGTGCCAGTGGTATTTCCCTATATCTGCTTAGCATTCATGTCTGCTTGCTTGAAAGCTGTGGCTATGGAGCTGAGATTTCATGCCCAAGTACCTTCTGTAAAACGCAGCTGTGGGGATTCCACTGCTAATGAAAAGGGCAGATCCTGCAGAAGGGGCACCTGAGGGGAAGATGATGTCTTGTGTGGCTTATTTTAGAAGGATTTTTATTGAGTATCTACTGTGAGCCAGGCTCTGCCCTAGTGCCTCATTACCATATCTCATTTGTACTTATAGCTACATACTTTGGTTTTGGCACACATATTTATTTATTTAAAAGAGAAAAAACGTAGAAAAGAAAAACAAAAAGCAAAAGAGACAACAGCAACAGCAAACACAGTACAATAACAATATAGGTTTTCAAAATAAGATGATAGGAATTTAACAGTGGTTGTTATATTGCATATTGTCATCTTCAAGAGTTGCTTAGCTTACCAGATATAGATATGCAAAATTGATCTGATCCTATGAATGTTAACTGTCCTTTTCCAAGAACTAATACAATTAGTAGCATAGTCATTTTAGCTATCTTATGTATATGTGTATATATATATATATATATATATATGTATACATGTACAAATTTATATCTTTTTCCTTTCCCTTCCTTCTTTCCTCCTTTCCCCTGTCCCAGTTACTTTTCCTCTTTGAGCAGTTTCTTATCCTTACACAATATTTATTGTAGATTTTGGATCTTACTTGCTCTTTCAGTTTCTTACACTAGGGAGGCAATTTGGTATTTACACAAGTCAGTTTGATTTATTTCACTTATGAGTATGGTCTCAAGTTGCGTCCATTTACAGATAAAAGCCTCGATGCAATCTTTCTTTATAGCTGAGTAGTACTCCATTGTACAAAAATACATCTTTTTTATCCATTCCTCAGTTGATGGCATTTGAGTTGTTTCCAAGATTATGCTATTACAAATTGTGCTGCTGTAAACATAGGTGCACATATATTACTGTGGTATGATATTTTCAATTCTTCTGGGAAAATGCCCAGAAGTGGGACAGCTAGGTCAAATGGAACCTGTAATCCTAGCTTTTTGAGGAATCTCCACACTGATTTCTACAGTGGTTACACAAGCCTACACTCCCACCAACAGTGGAGAAGAGTTCCTTTTTCCTCACAGCCCCTCCAGCATTTGTTATTGGTTGATTTCTTGATCTCTTTCTGGAGTGAGATAGAATCTCAGTGTTATTTTAATTTGCATTTCTCTAATGACCAATGATGCTGAACATTTTTTCATGTACTTATTTTCCATTTGTATTTTTTCCTCTGAGAAGTGTGTATTCATCTCATTTTTGGATTGGGTCTTTGTACTTTGGGGTCCTGATTTTTAAAAATTCTTTATATGTTTTAGATAGAAGTCCTTTGTCTGAAGGGTAGATGGCTAAGATATTTTCCCAATTTGTGGGTTTTCTAGATTTCTTTTGACATGCAAAAACTTTTTAATAATATGAGATCCCAGTTGTTGATTCTTGGAAGTATTTCCTGTGCAGTTTGATTTTTGTTCATGTGCTCTCTGGCATACATATTTAAAGAAGATTTTTTTTTGGTGGTACTGGGAATTGAACCCAGGCCTTTGCACATGCTAGGCTAGAGGTCTGCCACACCAACCTACATCCTCAGCCCTATAGGGAATTCCTTAAAACTCAGCATATCATCACCTCCACTTGAAGTTTTCTCTGGATCTTTAGGATTTTGATATTTTCCATCTCTTCATTTATCATAGTACTTGTGATACTGTATTGTAACCTGAATGGAAGGACTAATTATTCTTTTTGTCTATTCCTATGCCAGTTATTTGCAAATTTACCTGTAGCACCAGTATCATTAGAGAATGTGTTAGAAATATAAATTCTCAGGATGCAGTCCAGACTTAAGGACTCAGAGACTCTGGGCATGGGGCTGGCAGTTTTTTTCAAACAAGTAATTCTGATGTTTGCTCAAGTTGGAAAAGCTCTGCCCTTGACCACTTGTCCTCAAACATGGCTGGGCACAACAACCTGTGAGAAGTTTTAGAAAATGGTGATACTTTCATCCTGTCTCTGAAGATTCTGGCTAAATGGCTTTGAAGTGTGGCTCGGGCTTTGAAATTCTTTAAAGTCTCCAGAGGATTCTAACGTGCAGGCAGGGTAAGAACCACTGACAGAACCTTACTGCTACCAGGTGTTCAGTATGCATTTGCTCATTAGAAGAACAGACTAGCTGAGTGCCTGCATGGCCATCAAGTGGTCATAGGTCACACTATGACCTCCTTCTTCCTAACAGTGGGTCAGTTCTTTTCTCTATTTTCAACTTTTTAAATTGTGATAAGAACACAGCATGAAATTTACCCTCTTAATTTTTTAAATGACTTCCTATTTCTATTTTTAATTTCCAAAGTGTGGTTAACAGACTGCCTACCCCAATACTGAGAGAATGTATTTTTGTGATGGAATACAACACAGCTCTGGAATACAGAGGTGAAGACAATGAAATGTCTATGAAAAGCAGAATGTAACATTATATATTTATGATTATAAAAAGCTTTACAAGTGTTTAATAATGTAAAAATTTTTTACCTTTAGAGGTTCGGACCATTTCATTAGCCAAATATAGCACTTGATTCAAAGGACTTCAACTTCATCTTAATGACTGGGGGCAATTATTTCATGAAAGAATAACATGTTATTGTGAGGAGTTTTTCCTTATATTGAGTCAACTTCCAATAAGGACTGCTTTATAGATTTTAATACACATATTCTCCCATCTCTATATCTACATGGAAAACCAAGAATTAACAAAATTTTAAGGGCACAGTTTGGTATTAACTGTACAGAGACAAAGCTATACAGCAGACCTCCAGAACTTACTCCTCTTGCATAATTAAGACTTTATGTTTGTTGATTAGCAATTCTCATTCCTCTTCTTCCCACCCCTGGCAACTTCCTTTCACCTTCCTGTTTCTATGGGTTTGGGTTTCTTAAATTCCTCGTATAAATGAAATCATATGGCATTTGCCCTTTTGTGACTGAGTTATTTCACTTAAATAATATCCTCAAATTTTATTCATGTTTTAGCACATGTCAGAATTTCCTTCTTCTTTAAAGCTGGATAATGTTCCATTGTATGGATGTGCCACATTTTTTATTCATCCATCTGTTGATGGATATTTTGAATGTTTCCATATCTTTGCTATTCTCAGTAATGCTGCATTAAACAGAGGAGTGCATGCATCTTTGTGAAATCCTGATTTCAATTCTTTTGGTTATATACTCAAAAGTGGGAACACTACATCATGTGCTTGCTCTATTTTTAAAATTTTTGAGGAATTTCCATACTGTTTTTCACATTATTTGTACCATGTTGTGTTCAGTGTGGTCAACACTTAACCCAGTTAAGCCTTAATTTCTCTCTCTAGATGTAACAATGGAAATATTTAATCATTTTGGAAGATGACTATATAGTATATACAAAACACCTCACAAATTGGAAAACTTTCATTAGTTGTAATAATGAATATTATTTCCATTTAATGGATAATAATGCAAGGTTAGGGGATATTTGTTAAGGGATGGGGAAAGCAGTACCCCACTTCCTGACTGTAGTGTGTTAAGGACCATAATTACTTGGAGTTTTGTGGTCTAAAGGTGACCTGGAGAGTTTATCCCTCCCTTGAGTCTTTGGTGGGTGTATCCCATATGCTGAGCAGCAAAATATTTAGAGATTCCCCATATTTCTGTCTTTAATATCGAGCTCTACTACTCATTGTCAAATGCTGGGTGAATAGTACACAGCCTTCTTTGGAAATTCTGTCCAACACTTATGGTTGTTGTTACCTGGAGAATGGGCTCCATTAATACCCTTTCAATTATGATTAGTAGTGTACCTCATCTCAAAATTGCTTCAGCAATTAGAAGTATTTATTGGGTGCTATTATGGAAAGCCAGGAAGCCAGCTAGATACAGGTGCTCAAAAGAGGTTGTTAAAAGTCTGGTTTTTATTAAAATTCAATGCATACTTAGCACGCAACCCAGCAATCCCATTCCTGTGTTTACCCAAGAGAATTGAAAATTATATCTACCTGAATATTCTACACTAATATTCATAGATGCTTTATTAATAATAGCCTGAAGCTGGGAACAACCCAAATGCCTGTTGACAGGAGAGCAAATAAACTGTGGTGCATCCACACAATGGAATAATTCTCATATATTAATACATGAAAGCATAATTGAACCTCAGATGTATTTTACTGAGTGAAAGAAGCCAGGTAATAAGAGTGTAAACTATGTAATTCTCTTCATATTAGGTTCTACAGTGGTAAAACTGTATTGACAGAAGTTATACTGGTGGTTGCTTTAGGCTAGAGGTGTGGGATATGTGACTCCAACTAGGTGTGAAAGACATTCTTCAGGTGATGACATGTTCTGTCTCTCAGTTATCTTGTTAGATTTGACTGGGTGTATCAAAATTTGTGAAATTGTACACTTCACAAGGGTGCATCTTTGTAAATGTAAAGCATGCCTTGAGAAAGTTTTTTTTTTCTCTCTTTGTGCCAGGAATCTAAATCAGGACCTTCACACTTTCCAGGCAGGTGCTTTGCCACTGAGTTATATCCCTGGCCTGAGAAAGTCTTTTTTAAAGGAAATTTGTCTCTCAGTTCTTGTTACCTTCATCTACATGACTTCATTCTCAGGCAGCTCTCCAGGGGTAGCAGTGAGAGCCTTCAGTAGTTTGTATGTCTTGGCCCAGCTGCATCCATGGAAAGAGAGTTTCTTCCTGCATAAAGCTATGTCATAGATTCCCACTGGAAGAATCGAGATCATGTGACATTTCTTGAACCAATCACTGTTTAGGGATGATGATGGGACTCTTGGATTGGCCAAATCTTGGTCGATCATGTTGTGGAGACAGTGGTGATGTCTGTCCGCAAAGGTACAGAGGCTGTGAGTGGGAGAGGAATCCTTTCCAAGAGGAAAGTGCAGATGCTTTTATTGAAGGATAGAGGAATAGATTCAAATGTCACAGAGGTCTTCCACATAGACCTTCCCTAGAGAGAACCTTCCTGGCTAGGTATTCATCTGTCTTTCAGACTTTGCACCTTCCAGAAGTAGACAGACCTTCTGTCTCATCGCTTTTGTGATTTCTGCCTTCACAAGGGAGCAGAAAGACAGAGACGTTGGAATCAAAGGCAGGTAGTGTCCGTCTCAGCTCTGCTTATTCCTGTCTGCTGCCCTATGAGATTTATTTAAGCTAAGAATCAAGTTTCCTCATCTATAAATGAGGGATAATTGTAGCACCTACCTTAGGAAAGCTCTTATAAAGACTCAATAAGATAGTTCACAGCCAGTGTTTAGTATTGTGCGAGGCCTTTCATAATTGCATTGATTTTTACTGCTTTTACTATTTTAAATGACTTTTATTTTATTTATTTTAAACAGAAAAAAGTATGAAATAACGGTAAAACAGTTTCAAAACAGGCTAGTAGGAGAGTAGCAATAATCTACACATTGCATATTGTTATATTCCCAGTAGTTGTTCAGAGTACAAGATATAGGCATGGAACATTTTCCAGAAAATTACTAGCAAAAAACTTTCCCCTCAAGGAGCCAAGAGAAACCAGCTGTATAAATATCTTAACTTGTTTGCATTTATGTATTTTTTTCCTTTTCCCTTCACTGCTTTCCCCTTTCTTTCATCACAGTTTTTATTTTCTTTTGAATAGTTTCTTCCCTATTCACAATGTCTCTAGTACATTTTGGATCTTGTTTACTCTTTCAGATTCTCACACCAGCGAGACAATATGATGTTTACACATGTGGGTCTGGTTTATTTCACTCACAAATGTGGTCTTGAGTTGCATCCATTTACCTATAAAAGTATCAAGTTTATCATTTTGTGGCTGAGTAGTATTCCATTATATTAAACAACATACCTTTTTTATTCATTCCTGGGTTGATGGGCATTTGGGTTGTCTCCAAGATATAATGATTACAAATTGTGCTGCTATAAATATGGGTGCACATATATCACTATGGTATAATGTTTTTAATTCTTCTGAGAAAATACCCAGAAGAGGGATAGTTGGGTTGAATGGGACCTCTGATCCTAGTTTTTTGTTTTCCTTTTTTTTTGTCTCTTTGAGAAGGGTCTCAATATGTAGTTTAGGCTGGCCTTGAGCTCATTTTGTAGACCATGCTGGACTCAAACTCACAACGATTTTCCTGCCTCAGCCTCCTGAATGCTGGGATTACAGGCATGTGTCACTAATCCTAATTTTTTGAGGAATCTCCACACTGATTTCCACAGTGATTGTACCAGTCTACACTCCCACCAACAGTAAAGAAGTGTTCCTTTTCCCCACAGTCCCACCAGCATTTTTTATTGGTTGATTTCTTTTTTTATTTTAGACACAAAACCAAACAAAACAAAAGGTGGAAATGATACAGAATTTTAAAAAAGTAGGAAATTAACACTGGCTAATGCATTGCATATCGTTATCTTAGAAGTAGTTGTTTAGATTACAAGATTTAGGTATGAAAAAATGATCAGTCAAACAATGATACCACAAACTTCTTTTTGATGAATTTACAGAAATTAGTAGTTGATTGCTGGATGATAATCATTCTTTCTGGAGTGAGATGGAATCTTAGTATTGTTTTAGTTTGCATCTCTCAAATGACCAATGATATTGAACATTTTTTCATATTTTTTTTGCTATTCGTATTTCCTCATCTGAGAAGTGCGTATATATCTCAGATGCCCATTTTTGGATTGGGTC
Source organism: Dasyprocta punctata (assembly GCA_004363535.1). Lineage (NCBI taxonomy): Eukaryota > Metazoa > Chordata > Mammalia > Rodentia > Dasyproctidae > Dasyprocta > Dasyprocta punctata. Next base: position 60,761 of record RJWM01003959.1, read on the forward strand.
TTTGAATTTTGGGGGCTTTGAATGACTTTTAACATCTGACTATTTACCCATAACCAGCTCTAGCAGTTATATTGGTGCCCTGCCCTTTTACATTCAGGTCTTTTATTTCCAGATCCACTGATAGCATCCTACTACAGAATCTCCCACACATCCTGTTTGAAGTCTTTCTCTGGCATTTTGTCCTGCAGGTGAGGTAGCCCAGACATATTAATGAATTGGTATGTTTTGGAATAGCCCAAATACAGCCTTCTCATCTTTTGAGAGAGACCATTCTGATGTACATTCTGTGGCATCTCTCAACAGCCCCCTCATAGGGCTGAGCTCTCATTCTTCCCTGTGGTAGCATGCCAATTAATACTGCATTGGTTTGCCTCCTTTCCCTGTCTAATTTCCCCACTTCCCTTTCTGAGTTCATTTCTAAATATATTGACATCCAAACTTCATTTCTGATCCTGTTCCCAGAGAACCAAACCTGAGACCTTGGCTCTGTAAGGAAGTTAAAATACCACATTTTTCTGTTCTTGGATAGAATTACAGCAACACTGTATAGAGTCACAGTGAAGTGTAGTTATCTCTTGTGGACCAGAGGTAGAGATTGGCAACTTTTTAGGGCTTTGATGAATAAAATATTATAGAAAAGAATTAATTATTCCTTAATAAATGCAGTTTTCTGCATTGGTAAACTCTATGAAAACATTTAGAGGAGAGGAATGCAATGGCAGAAATGAATCTCCAAAGATACTTTCATTGGATTAAAGGGAGGGAGTCACTGATAGGGGAGTTCTCCGTAAATATTGACTGAGTGATTGATTACTGTGGCTTCTAAGCGTAGGGCTATCTATCACTCAGTGTCAGAATAACGAGCCATAGGTTTATGTGCAGCCAAATGACTTTGCAGAATTGTATAACTTAGAAGGCTGAGCACATTCCTGTAAGAAGACTGGCTATTCCTGTAGCCGTATTGTGTCACTGGCGAGCGACTAGTCTGAGTAAACAAGGGCTAAACGAGGTTCCACTGGGCCCCACAGTTACAGTGGATCTTAGTCCAGGCTTACTGGGAAATGACTGTCTCTGAAGGATCCACAGTTCCATATTTTGACCCCTCATCTGCCACTGCTTTTCTGTGTGACCTCCATAAAGCCCCTGTGCTCCCTGGGCCTCAATTCCCTTCTCTGTCAAATGGAGAGAGTTGGATGAAGAGTGCTTAATTATTCATGATTTGGGAACTATATGAGTTGTATTGCCTTGTCAACAGTATGTCCAGCCATTGCGTCTTATACTGGACGTGGGTGAGAAGCAAATGATACTCGTGCATTATACAGATGGAATCACTTTACAGGTGGATTGGGCAATATGATACATTCACTAGGTACCCTGTAAAGTTCTTTATTTCAGTACAGAATCTTGTGTAATTCCTGAAACTTGATAAGGAGACAGCCAGGGTAAGGCATTTATGCATGGGGATTGGGTGGAGCATGCCAGTGTGCACTGCATGTCAGCCTTGACAATGACAGAGGTGGGTTGGACGCTTGAGCTCCATCACTTACTGGTTCTTGAGCCTCAGTGTCTTCACTTGTGAAATGGGAAAAATAATTCCTCTATCGTAAGGTTAGGATTAGGCACATATGAGAGAGTTCTATTATAATTCTTGTTCTGAGATTGTGAATTTGTTCCAGTGAGATTGATATATTAAGAAACAATTTCAGCCTAATACAGATTTCACACTTGCTTGTGTGCAATTTCATCAGTGACAAACATTAGGGGAATGCAGAAAATTGTACTCAGTTGAACCAAGCCATGTAGGAAAACACAAAATACACACAAGAACACACATCGAATATCTACCGAATACATAAATTATAAGCTATGCTTATTCACATCAAGTGTTAACAATTTTCTATTCAGTTCTTACTACTTTACACTCAATAATTCATAAGCTGCAAGTCTTTTTAAGGGTTGGCTTCCACAAGCCAACCTCAGAATTTTCGAGGTAAAGTGCTACATTTATTGGCATAGTTAGATACTTGAAAACCACCCAACATGTATAAAACTGCTCCCACTTGGAAGTCATTTATTCTTTTTTTTGCTCTGTGCTTTATTGTTTTCTTTTTCTCCAGCCCTTTTTTCTCCACTTCGTTAATTCACATGATCTTCATAATGGGGTGGTAACTGCCAATACCACATTTCCCAAACAATTCTAGGGCTAGGCACCAGAAGGGAGTGTATCTCTTAATTTTGAATGCTAGAGGAATTGTTCATACTTAACTTGGATCAGGGGCCCCTCTTCATCTAAATTAACAAAGACTCAGGCATGGCAGTGATGGTGTCTTGTCATAGAAATAGTCTACTAGGATGGAAAAAGCAGTAACAGTTGTAACTGTGAACTGGTTAGACTGTACAGTAGGTATCCATGCTAAGGCAGGTCTTTTTGACTTGCTCTAATCTGCTTTTATTTTATTTTTCACAATCTGAGTACAAAGTGGTTCAGCCCATAGTTGGTAAAGTAAAAGAAATTTGTTAAGATACTACTATCTGAGACAGAGTCTTACCTCTCTCATGCAGAGAAATAGTCTGTCTGCCTGCTTTTTGGAGTTGAGCCCATGTAGCAGGATAGGCAGGAGAGCACAGAGGAGTGGGGCCCTGTGTGTGTGTGTGTGTGTGTGTGTGTGTAGAGGGGTGGAACCAGATGCACCTTGAGCATCTCCTTACAAGTGAGCCAACTTCTCAACTTTTCTCTCACCTCTTGGCCTTGCTAGACTTCATAATGAGCAGCAGTACTCACACATCTTACAGCAGTTGGGTCATCAGGATGCTCTCTCTCTTCTTTTGATTGGGAGAGATAGGATCATAGATAGTCTGCCTCAGTTCACAATTAGTGAGATGTGAGGGCAGAATATAAATTGTCTTTTTGGTACACTTGGAGATTGACTTGTGTGACAGATTGCAATAGTAGGCCCAGTTCATCAGCACTGTCTGTGTGTATCCTCTTTTCTGTGTTACTTTGTAGATTCTATCACCAAGAAGTTGGAATTTGTTTGCTTGCCTTTTGAATTTGATCTGGCTTTATACTTGGCTGTGACCAATAAAATACAGCAGAAATGACTGTATACTAGTTCTGAGCCTGCAGACGAAGAGCTTTTGTGTGTTTTGGCTTTCTGGCTTACACCTCTGCCATTGCCAAGAGAATATTCCTAGACCATTCTATTGAAGGATGGGAGACATATGAAATGAAGCCAGGTCATTCAGTTGCTTTATCCAAGATCATCTTAGAGTATCAGCCAATCCCAGACATGTGAATGAGCTGAGCTGATGCTAGAAGATCTGGCCAGCTGATTCTGGCCAAAGTCACTGAGTATAGATTTGAGAACTAAATAAATGCTTATTTTCAAAACTATACCGGGGTGGGGGATGGGTTAAAATCAGCATTTGTGGCCAAAGATGACTGATCTGCTTGGGGGAGAATGAATAGCTCTGTATAATGAATACTGTGCAACAGACACCTTACGTATATTGGCTTCAGTCCCCCTAACAACACACTGAAATATGTTGCATTACCTCTGATTTAAATGAGAATTGTGAAGGTTAAGTAACTCATGGGGCGGCCAATAAATTAACAGATGGTTGCTTTGAGATTGGAAGACAGGCCTTTTTCACTAACCCTATCTTTTCATTGGTCTTTGGTGTGTCCACGCCCAGAATGCAATGTTGGCAGAAGCTATTAGTCCAAAGAGCTCAATAATTCAGAGTAAATGAGTTGGTCTCATAGATTATATTACCCTGAGGTTGATTACACTGTATCTCCCAGTGATTCTTTAATAAATTCTACCATAAAGATCTTGTATTTGTAAAAATATTCAAATCATATGGTCTGAACAGACAACTCATCAAAGTAGATATATAAATGGGCAATGAGACCATGAAAAGGTACTAAGTATCACTAGTCATCTGGGAACTGCAGACTGAAACCATAATAAAGTATCATCTATTGGACTGGCTAAAATTTAAAAGACCTACAGTATCCAGTGATGGTGAAAGTGTATAGCAAATATAGTTATCATACATTGCAGTTTTAAAATGGTACAGCAGAAAAAAGTTTCACAGATTTTTTAAAAATAAATTTTAACCTACATAAATTATGTGACTCTCTAATTCAAGGTGTCATGATAAATGAAAACATATGTCCCTATACAGACTTATATACTAATGCTTTCAGCAGTTTTATTCATGGTAACTCCAAACTAGAAACAACCCAAAAAACCCACCTATAAGTGAACACATAAGCTACTTGTGTTAATATAATTAAACAATAAAAATGAATAAACTATTGGTACATGCAGAAATATGGATGCATTCTAAAAATATGCTGAGAGAAAGAAGGTAGATATAAAAGAGCACATCCTATGTAATTCCATTTATATGAAATTGATGATGATAAATCAATTATCTAGTGTCTATAAATCAGTGTTTGTCTGGGGCTTGCGATGAGGATTTAATTAAGAAGAGACCCAATTGGCCTTGATGGGTTGATGGAATTACTCTGTGTTTTGGTTTTGGTGATGGTTGCACTGGTGTAGAAATTTCTTAAAAGTTATCCAAAAGTATAGGTAGCTGGGTGCATTTTTTTGATTATAAGTCACGCCTCAATAAAGTTGATTTTTCAAAGAGACTTAAGATGATGTCTTCTGAATGTCACATGGCTAAGAATTACTGGGGAATGATGGATGAGGTGACATAATCCGCTTTCTGGAGCTGAGAGGAAAAAAGCTTCCAAATGCCCAGGACAATTCAGGACCATGGCCAGCACCCCAGCATAGTACATGAGGTGATGGGCATAAAGCAGTTTATCCTGGAGCCAGGCAACAGAGTAAGGGCTCCCTAAAAGATGGCTCAAAAACTCCTTTAATGAATGCTTCCTATGTGCCAAATATGTAAGGCTTTGTATATGAATTATTTCATTTTATTCTCACTAGCTTCTTGTAAATGTAGGACTATTATTATCCTCATTTTATAGTTGAGAAATCAGATGTTGTCCTCAATGTAATTTTAAAAGTAAAAAGGAAGTAGAGCATATTGAAGCACATACGCACACACACACACACACACACACACACACACACACGCATACACGCACAGGTTAAACTGTAGGTTTTTGTACAGGTTTTGAAAGGAGAAAGGACGTTCTTGTATTTCTTGTGTAACTGTGTTCTGCTCCCAGTGTTTGAAGGCAGAAGCAGTCAGCAGGCAAACGGGTGTGTGTGCCAACGTGTGGAGGAATTACAGGTACATTTCCCCAAGCCTCTGGCAGATTGTTTTTTACGTGCAAAATTACTTGTCAGGCAGACTTTTTTCTCCTCTTAGTTCTCCTAGGATGGGAACAACAGTGTTACATAATATACATCGGCAGTGGCAGCTTTAGGTTTGCACAGCACCTGACTAAGGTTGGGGGAGGCAGCTGCAGTGAGAGCTGAGAAAGCCAGAGAGCGAGGCTCAGGGCAGGGTGCTGGGTGAGGGAGAGGGTCAGAAATTAACTCTTCGCTTGTAGGATTTGGCAAAGGCCTAGGCTCAGAGCGCAAACCCAGGTCCATAACTGCGATTGATCTCCTCCCAACCACACTATTATCACCATGGTTCCAGTCCTTATTACTTGACTGGGTACTAGAAGTGGCTTCTAAGTAGATCTTTGCTTTACAGTGTCTTCCTGTCCAACATCTTACCCTAGAGCTTTGTAGATCTGTGTCTTATGTACCTACTGTCTTCTATCAAATGTGCCAAGCATCCCACAAACTGAACTTTCTCATATAGAGTCCTTTATAAAAACCACGGGTACTAAAACATCCAAGCCTCAAATACTCCACTAGTCTTTTTCCTTCCCACTCCTGCTCCTCATTCATGGAACTACAAGTATGCATCCTGCTGAACTTTGCCTGCAGTCTGTTTAGTCCTTTTGTAGTTTTCCTTCCTTTCTCCATCTTCCTGCCTTTCCTCCTGACTGTGACTCATAGAGTCCTGCAGAATCTTGCCCCTGCCCCCACTCAGGCACCTTCTTGTTCTAATCCCCACGTTCCTTCCCTCTATTCTAGTTACTCTGGCTTTACTTCTGATCCTCTAATACACTCCTTATTCCTTCCTGCCTCCGGACCTCTGTGTGTAGCAATCCCACTGACTGGAATGCTCACAATCTCCCCCACAGTAGTCCATATCATAGTTGATTTTTTGTTTGTTTTATGGTCCCCGGCCATCTTTACTTCTCTCCCTTTCCTTTTCTTTTGACTTTTATTAGTAAATATTTGCAGCACATAATCATTATATTCCCTGTAGAGGATTGGTATGTGTGCATAACACATTTCAACTCTCTTCTTTTTCCCCTTTCTCTGCCTGCTTTTATTTTTCCAGCATGAGATTCACTTATCTTTTAAGATCTTATAAGGTTTATTATCATATATACAGACTGAAAACCAGACTAATAAGTCAAAGAACCTATAAAACATGTAAGACAATTGCACCAAGCCAAGGTACACTTTTTTTTTGAGCCAGAGTCTCACTGAAGTCCATGCTGTCCTTGAACTCACTATGTAGCCCAGGCTGGCCTTCAATTTACAGTGATCCTCCTGCCTCAACCTCCTGCGTGCTGAGATTACAGGCATGTACCATCTTGCCTGACCACAGTATACTTTTATATGGATTATAAAACTCACTTTTTTCTTTCCTATTATCTGATATATATGTACATATATATAGTGGTTTTCATATAAAACATACATATATATAGTGGTTTTCATACAAAAGAAACCATGCAGTATTTAAATTTGTGTGTCTCAATTACTTCACTTAGCATTATTTTTTTCTTATGTGATCTTTAATCACTTCAAAAGGGTATTTTTCTTTTAGGGGTTACAAAAATAATACATATACAGTCTGGAGAAATCACAGAAACACATTGTAATTTAAAAAAGCTTACCAAATTAGTCTTTAATCATGAGATTTTTTTTCTTCACTTAACATTATGGACTCAAGGCATATCCATTTTTCTACAAATGACTCAAGTTTATCTTTCTTTATTGCAGAGTAGTATTCCATTGCATATAAGCACCACATTGTTAATCCATTCATCTGTTAATGAATACATAGGCTGTTTCAAAGATTTAGCTGTGTTGAATTGTGCTGCTATAATCATTCCTGTGGTATGATAGCTTTTAACTCATTTGGGAAAATAATTAGAAGGGAAATATGGAATTTCTGATTTTAGTTTTTTGAGGAATCTCCATAGCATAGTGGTTGTACCAGTTTACACTCCCACCAATGGCGAAGGGTTCCTTACTCCCTACAGCATCAGCAGCATTTGTTATTGGTTGATTTCTCGATGGCAGTCATTCTTTCTCGAGTGAGATAGGATCTCACTGTTGTTTTAATTTGCATTTCTTGAGTGGACAGTGATGCTGAAGATTTTTAAAATGTATTTATTGGCCATTTGTATTTCTTCATCTGAGAAGTCCTTGATTCTTGTACATTCTTCAGATTTCAACTTGGTCATTTTTCCAGGGACTTCTCTGACCTTTGATATCACTCTGCATGTTTCTTGAAACAAGCATACTAACAATGAGAAATTTTATATAATGTTGGTGTGATTATTTGTTAATTCTTTCTCCCACCAGACTATAAGTTTCATGAAAATACATCCATATCTATTTTAGCCATTACTAGTTATTAGTGTCTGGCATGTAATAGAGACTCAGCAAACACTTGTTGACTGAATGAGTGGCTGGCTGTCCCTCATTCCCTCATTTAATGCTAAAGAAATCACAATATTAGTAATAAAGTCATGTTTTGCTGTTTACAAATAAATTGCATGTGTAATTCTTTGCATTATTTGACTTGGATTTTCCAGGATTATTAGGACAGGAATGGTAGCCTATTTTTCACATGAGAAACCTTAGGCTCAGCAAGGCTAAGTAACTTGCATAACATCATACTTTTCAGGGACCTCCACCTTCAGCTTTGCCATGCTTCCATTCCCAGTCACTGTTTGCAAAAAGATGTGCCTGCCTGATGTGTCAATGCTGGGGCTTTGTTTATTTCCATTACTCATAGAGGAGATTGTGAGACTTGGGAGGGTGACATATTCAGAGCCCAAAGAAAGATACAGTATAATGTAGGCCCTTATTACATTAGCCTTCAGAAGATGAATTGAATCTGCCAAGCATTTGTCTAAATCAATAAATAGTGTGGCATTAACTTGTGTGAGTTTCATTTTTCCTCCCCAAATGAGGAGCAGTTGGCATACGGGGAATGCACAAACCTCGCACACCTGTTCTTAGGCATTGACAGCCAAGAGCTAAAGCTCTATAAAAAGAAGGAGGAATGGAGAGAACATGGGGTTTTTGGAGCCACAATGGCCCTGGTTACAGACCCTGGCTGTCGTACTTTCTAGCTTTGTGATCTGAACCTCAGTTTTCTGATCTGAAAACTGCAAACAAGGAGCCACTCCTCATCATCCCCATAGGTGCCTGGTATGCTTGGTTCCTCTCTCTCATTAGTCTAGTCCATCTTGTCTAAATAATACATCCTGAATCTTTCAGATTCTTGGCACCATCTTGACTGAAGTATTTCCCTGTCATAGGACTGCCAAATTGACCTCCTAGGTGTCTATGATTCCTCTCTTTCTTCCTTTACAAACCACTCTTCACACAATAGCCAAAAATGCCTTCTAAATCCAAGTTTGCATTATGTCTGCACTAGGGAGGGTCACCTGCCATCTCTTCTCTGAGTCCTGCGAGGTGCGCTCTGTCTGGTCTACTGCTCCTCCCTCTGGTCTTACTACCTAATTTCACTCACACTGACCTCTTTTCTACTCTTCAAACACCAATGGGAATGATGCTGTTCTCTTATATTTGTCCTGTTCTCTTATATTTGCATGACCATCTCTTGGTCACTTAGATTTCAGCTCAAATATCACTTCCACAAATGGTCTCTTTTCTCAAAAGCTTCCTGCCCTGCCAGCCTCTTTCTTCTGCATCTCTGTTTAATTTTTATAGCATTGATCACATTCCAAGTGATCTCATTTACTTGCATATTTTCATGATTATGTTTGACTCCTTTGTTAGAATATAAACTTTAAGAGAGCAAGAATATTGCCTATTCCCCTCCCCGCCTTGTTCTGCTGGATGCATAGAATGTCCCAATAGAATTTTTGAATAAAAAAAGTACTGAAAAGTTACTCAGTATAAAAAAGCTTTTTTTCCTATCTTACTAAGATCTGAGAGCTCTTAGGGATAGGTTTTTGGTGCAAGTAAAAAAATAGATGCTTTTTAGGGAGTTGTAAGCAAACACTGCTTGTCATAAACTGTCCTCAGAGCTTTGTAGGCACTTTGGTGGGGCTGCCCTGACTTTTCTGGCACTTGTGTGAGGAGCAAGGGGAATCTTGAACCTTTCCAATCTAGGAATGTATCCCTTTACTTCTGAGGAATCATGCAGCAGATATAAAGCCCTTCTTCCATCCATCCATCCATCCATCCATCTATCCATCTATCCAACAAATTCAGTGTCATTGATGGTTGGCTCTATGCATAGTTTGTTGGGTGGCAGGAATGCAGTATTGAACAAAACACCCTGATCTTCTCCTTGTGACAGCTCATAGCTGACAGAGTTATTTTAATGATGACACCTTAGAGCAGAGTAGTGATCCCCAGAGACAGTGCGAGCCTCCATCTTCTCCTTAGCGAAAAGGAGCCTGTGTATTCACCTAACCTGATCAATACCTCTTTGCCCTTTGAGCTGTAGCTTGGTGAATGGCCAGTCACTTCCTTTCATGCGTGTGTGTGTGTGTGTGTGTGTGTGTTTGAGCATGTGTGTGCCTGTGACTTCTGAATTGGTTTTTTAAATACTATAGTTTCTTTGTAGCTCTTCCTACAGCAGGAAATTCAAACTCCTTAGCCTCTCACAGTCTAAACTCACTGTCCTGCCAACTTCTTGGACACTACATTTTTCCTTGAACTTGATGTGCAGATGTCCAGAGCTCTGCACTTTACACTTCAGGGCTTCTGTTGTTATGACAGCCAAGAATGCCTTATTAGCTTAAACTTATTGTAGTTTTACTGGATGATCATTCAAGTTTGAGCTCTAAATTTTTCTCTCCAGAATGTCCTTTGGCTGCATCTCTCGCAGAGGAGCCAGACCCCATGCCTCTGAGATCCTGTATCACATTACTGTCTTCTCTACTTCCCTTCATTGTGGCTCCTCTTGCCCTCACCTGTCTACCAAGTCCACCTCTTTCTAGACCTGCAAGTCATTTTCACTTCTCGTCTTCTTGTGCTAGATAACTGAAGCTGGCCAGAGGAACATGTATTTGTAGCCCCTGAGTTACACGAGAGAGACCTAGTTAGAATTTGCCTGTAAACCAGCTAATGGACTTCATACTCAGTCCATCAAATGTTCTACAAGGTGGGTTCTGAGAATCCAGTTGAAGAAGAGTCTCAGAAATATCACATGAGTTCTTCAGTTTCAGACAGGTCGTTGTGGAATTCATGTGGCACTTGTAGGTACCTATGCGTGAGGAAGAACTTGGATCCAGAGAGACTGGCTAACTTTGGGCAAGTTTTTGGAATTCTCTGAACTTTAGTTGTTTCCTCCATAAAATGACTATTTTAATAAGACAAAAGATTATTGAGTGCCTACTAGGCACAAGTTATATGGGAATAAATGACATAGCTATAGACCTTAGAGCTAGTGGGCACTGAGACACTGACTTTAAAAACTGTATCTGACCTCTACAAAGAAAATTACAGTACTATAAAAAAAGAGGTTGAAGAGGACATCAGAAAATGCAAAGATGTGCCATGCTCCTGGATAGGCAGAACCAGTATTGCCAAAATGGTTATACTCCCAAAACTTTTATGCAGATTCAATGCAGTCTCAATCAAAATACCAACAGCATGCTTTATACACGTAGAGAAAACAATCCTAAAATTCATATAGCCTCACAAGAGAACCAGAATAGCAAAAGCGATTTTGGGCAATAAGAGCAAAGTAGGAAGTATAGCAATACCTGACTTCAAGCTATACTACAAAGCAGCAGTTATAAAAATGGCATGGTACTAGAATGAGAACAGATACGTAGATCAATGGAACAGAATTGAGGATACAGAAACTTCCCAAGTTACATTCAGCTATTTGATTTTTTAACAAAGGGGCCAAAAGCATATGCTGGAGGAAAGGTAGCCTAGTCAACCAGTGGTGCTGGGAAAACAGGTTGTCTGTGTGCAGAAGATTGAAATTGAACTCTTACCTCTCACAATATACTGAACTACAGTCAAAATGGATCAAAGATCTAAACATGAAAATGAAATATTAAACCTACTGGAAGATAAAATAGGTAAAATACTTAGAGACAAGTGTAGGAAAGGATTTTCAAAACAGAACCTCAATTGCAGAAGGAATAATAAGAATCAACAAATGGAATTATACCAGACCAAAAAGATTCTGTGCAGAAAAAAGAATCAATTAGAGTGAAGAGACAACCTACAGAATGGAAAAAAAATGCCAGCTACTCCTGAGACAGAGGACCAGTATTTAGAATGTACAGAGAACTAAAAAACAAAACAAAACAAAACAACAACAAAACAAGTTAAGCCACCTAAAATTAAAAACTCAATCAAGAAATGGGCAAGAGAAATGAGCAGATACTTCACAGAGGAAGGAATACAAATGGTCAGCAAATATGTGATAAAAAAATCAACATTTCTGATCAGTAGAGAAATACAAATTAATACAATGCTAAGGCTCTACATTACTCCCAAAAGAATGGCAATCACTGAGAAATCAAACAGTAACAAATGCTGGTGTGATTGTGGTGAAAACGTAACCCTCCTGGATTGTTGATAGGAATGTGAACTGGTACAACCATTATAGAAATCAGTATGGAAATTTCTCCAAGAACTGAAATTAGAAATTCCATATGATCCAGGTATCCCCTTGGTAGGTATCTTCACCAAGGAGTTTAAGACATCATACTACAGTGATACATGCATACCAATGTTTATAGCAACACAATTCCTAATAACTAAATCCTGGAAGCAGCCTGACTATCCATCAGCAGATGATTGGATAAACAAAATGTGGTATCTATGTATAATAGAATACTATTTGGCTACAAAGAATGACAAATTTGAGACATTTGTAGGAAAATGAATGCACCTGGAAAATATAACGTTGAGTGAAATAAACCAGACACACAAACCTAAATACCATATTGTATGTCTCATTAGAGTGGGTAAAGTACAAACAAAGAGAATAATAAAGGATGGATAAAAGAGAAAGACAGAATGGATTTCTTGTAATAGGAAAGTGGTCCAAGGGAACAAGGGTGAGGGCTGAGGAAGAGGAGAAGGGGGAATAAGTGGAATAAAGATATGCCATTTACAGGAACATAATAACCTCACTTACTGTAAATATTATATACCACAACATGCACTGTGATTAATAATATCAATAGGAATGAAAAATTGGATAGGGGAGTTGGAGGAGGAGGGAGGGCAGGGAGGAAAGAGGAGGATTAAAAGAAGGAGAGAGAGAGAGAGGAGCTGTAATACATGCATGTAACCGCCCTTGAGATGACTGTAAACTGCATGAACTGCAAATGTTTACTAATGAAATGAAAAAATTAAAATTAAAAAAATTGTGTCTGCGGTTACAGTCAAGGCCAGGGTTTTCAGGGACTATGTCTCCAAGGGTGAATTCAGGGAGGGGTTTAGACCTGAAGGTTAAACTGGGTGGGATGGACTTCAGGCAGAGACCATGAGTGAAGACCTGAGATGAGCGGGCCCCCCGCTGCGTTGCCAGGGGATTAAATGAACTGCTGCAGTTTCCCAGCATGTGATGAATGTCACCATGGTTGTTCCCGGGATGAGCCTAGGATGACAGCTAAATGATCACTTAAAGCTCCTAAAGCCTTTTTATATGGTATTCTCTTTACTTGTTGCATGTTTAAGTTCTATCATAAAAAACAAATAAAAGCTAATATTGATGTTGAAGTTTAGATTCCCTATTTGCAAAGCAGTGGGAATATTCTGTGGGGCACCTCGATGCAGTAGTTAAGTGTGTAGTTTCTGGAGCCCCATTGTTTGTTGCTTCCTAATCCTAATTTGTGCCAGAGACTTGTGCCTTGGTTTCCTGATCTATAAGATAGGGACGATAGTAGTATCCATACCATAGTGTTGTTATTATTATTGGTGGGATTAATTGAAAATTTAAAAATGTACTTAAGTTAAAATTGTGAGTCAGTATAAAAATACAGAGCTAATGGCCTACTTCATTTGAGTACTTAGTGTTGTGCTAAGTATCTCATCTCACATGTATCTCATTGAATAGTTAGTAGGAGGAAGGTATTATTAACCTATTTTGCGGGTATAGGCAGATGAATAGTTTGCCTGAGGTCGCACGATGCATGGCAGAAACAGGTTCCAGTGTAGACATTCTGTCTCTGGAGTCCACCCATTCACTGATCTGCCACATGGTCTTGGTTTAAACTTTGTAGACAGTCCACAGATGAGATGTAAATAACAAAAGACTATTTGCCTAAGAAATATTTACTGAGCATCTACAATTGGTGCTTGGCTCCCTTAAAAATGCTGGGTTACAATGGGAGGCAATAAATCTCCCTATGAACTTTGGCCCACACGTGATAAATCAGTAAATGAAGGCACAAACCAGCTAATTTCAGACACAGCTAAATCCCATGAAGAAAATAAAGCCAGATAACAGAATAGAGAGCAACTAGCAAGCTTTTGTGCAGCTGCCCCCATGGGGGAGGCCACAGGGTGCCTAGAAAGGAAGGTTTTGTCCCTTTTCTGTTTGCAGCTTGTCTTTGCTGATAAGCCAGGCCACGTTATTGCTAAGAATTCGATTCCGACTCCGAGATGATCAGGTCTATGAAGCCAGACCTTCTGACTAGTGTGCAGAATGTGGATTTATTATATGTCAGTGTTTGTTTAAATCTGTAACTTTCTCATGGTGGAACTGAGGAGGCAGGCTCCAAATCACCATCAAAGCCACTTGACTTTCTCCAAATGTAATAACATATTAATAGAACATCACAAGGGACTGTGTTCTGGAGGTGAGGCAGATGTAGGAGAGAAATCTTACCCACCACACATTCCCTTTTTGAGGGAGAAGCAGGGTTTCCTCTGTGACTATGTTTTTGTTACGCAGCCTTATTGTGACCAAGGTGGAAAATGAACGTAAAATCATAGCGGTATGTGAGCCAGAAGGGATCTTATTTACTGAAGGAGGCTGTATTTTCTGATTTCAAGTTCTATATAGGCTGACAAAGATATTTAAACTGCATCTGAAAGGCATTCTGGATAGGAGATGTAGGCTCCCATAGAGCAGTTCCTTGGTGGTTTAGGGGCTGTGTGATACAGTGGGCTTCCTGAACCTTTCCTGTGGAGAGTCAGCGTGAGTTCTTGCTAAGCCTATATATCATCAGTCCTCTTGGCTCATCTGCCAGAAAACTGGGCTCAGAAGAGGGATGAGTACCCCATAGTCAAAAAGTAAGTTATTGAGACAACTCATATGCTACCCAGAACAATATGGGCAAACTTCGTAAAAAGGAATTTTACTGTACTTTCCCCAGTCTGAAACCCTCCGTAGCTCCCTACTGCTTTAACAAAGAAAATTAAACTGAACTATAGCCCTAACACTGTGTGATTTGGCCCAGTCTATTTTGATTTTGTCTCACTTTTTCCAACCTTGTACATTCCAATATATCCATCATAAACTTCTTTCAGTTCCTTAGACATGTTTATCTCTTATATTCAACTCTTTGGTAACATTATTTTCTCTGTCTAGAACACCTGACCTCTGCTTTGCCTGGCTAATCTCTACTCCACTCCAGCCTTCAGTTACAACATCACTACTTCCATCATGTCTCCCTGGACACTTTGGGTTGAATTCACCTCTCCTGCTTTTCTGCTGCCCACATCTTACAATCCTGGTGCCTTCCTCTGCCCAGCATTTGACACAGGGAGGAAAGTGACTTGTGACATTAATGTTGAAGGTGATGGTTAGTGTGTGATTCTCTCTCCAGGGAACCTGGTTTGGTATTTTCCAGCAAGATAGATAAGGGAGGTAGAAGCTTATTCACTGAGGATGTTCCCAATGCCCAAATCTTTTTATTTGCCTTGATTTAATGCCTCTTGAATCAGTGTTTTAATCACACACTGGTGGCTTCCTTACAGCTTTAATAATTCCTTCTCTCCCCTTCTACCTACCTTGGGAAGAAGGGAGCCAGCTCATTCTCTGCCACCAGCTAGCTGGTACTTGCCCCTTTGCAATCAGACCTTCTGTCCATGGTGCCTCATCTTTTCTGGGGAAAATCAAGATTTCTGAGAGTCTTTAGGGACAAAGTTAGGGACTTCAGCTGTGGCTCCCAATGCTGAAACATATCTAGTCCCAGATTGTGGCAGGTTTTTAGTTTTTATTTTAAACATATTTTCTTAGAAAATGAAGAAGTTTTGGTATCTCTCTGCTTCCCTGG
Source organism: Dasyprocta punctata (assembly GCA_004363535.1). Lineage (NCBI taxonomy): Eukaryota > Metazoa > Chordata > Mammalia > Rodentia > Dasyproctidae > Dasyprocta > Dasyprocta punctata. Next base: position 76,290 of record RJWM01003959.1, read on the forward strand.
TGTTAAGGCAAAGGACTCTGTAAAGTCTGACCCAGAGCCTGTGTATTAACTTTTTGAAGGTGGCTTTCTGGAGGTACTTGGATGTTTATTGCAAATGGCTTTGCTCTGTGGAAAAACAATAAATACAGAAAATCCCCAAAAAGGCCATCTGGAAAAAGTGACGAGAAGTAAATATTTATCAAGTGCCTCCTGAGTGCCAGAATGTTTGCAAGGTTCTTTACATTTTTGTCTCACTTGAGGCTCACACAACTCCAGGGTTTAATATTACTCATGATATTTAGTAATAAAATCACTCAAGTTTGCTGAGCTCTGACCACATCCCAGAATTTATACTGAGAGATTAAGATGCAACACCTCTTGTGATCATTGCCACCTTCCTGTAAGACACAGGTTATTAATGTCCCTCCATGTAGAAGAACACCAAAACTCAGAGACACCAGGTAACAAGCACAGGTTTGCATTATGTGGTATTCAAACTCTGTGGAGGTTCATTGTGTCAATGTGTTAGTCAGATTTTGATTGTTGTGACAAAATACCAGAGATAATCAACTTCAAAAATGATAAGTTTGTTTAGGTTTATAATTTCTGAGGTTTCAGTCCATGGCCAATTGGCCCTATTGTTTCTGGGATTGTGACAAAGCAGCACAGATGGCAAAATGTGCATGCCAGAGGAATCTTGTCAGCTCATGGTGACCAGGCAGCAAAGAGAAAGGAAGAGGAGATGATAGAGTCCTATTATCCCCTTTAAGGGTACCCCCTCAATGACTTAATTTCCTTCTACTTCCTAAAGGTTCTACCACCTCCTAATATTGCTATAGGCTGGAGACCAATCCTTGAATACATGATTCTTTGGGTTGTGATCAAAATTCAAACCAGTATCTTCTGTCCAGCATTTCTTCTTGGTGTTAGCTGAATCTATCTTGGATTCTTCTGAGGCTCTCTGAAGGACATCACTTTAGGAGACAGTCCTCCATACCAGCATTTCCTTTGGATAGATTTAGGGGACAAAGTTTTCTTTTCAACAATTAATCTCTTATCAGTTTCTAAATGCTCAGTTGTTTGGGTAAATCACATATCTCAAAGTATGATGATGCAGTAATGATAATTGATTTAATTTTTCCCTTTTGAATAACTCTCAATCAGACAGGATAATCAGAACTTCTGATCAACACCATAGGAAGTCCAAGCATACGGAAACCCAAAGCAAATCCAGGCATTTTGTGAGTGTGTAATTGTTACTAAATATTTTGAGCCACTTAAATTGGCTCATATACTTTGCAACACTTTTACTCCCTGCTTTTTGAGATGAGGTCTTGCTCTGTAGTTGTGACTGCTAATCCTGATACGTCAACTTCATTGGATTAATAAATATCTAGCAGATCAATGCTTTTGGATGTGTCCGAGTGGCTCATGGAGGCATAACTTTGGGTACTCTATGTGGTCCCTAACCCCTTCCTGTCTGGCACTGTACCCCAGTTCTGCTTCCCAGCCACTATGAACTGTGCAGTTTTGTTCTGCTATGCCCTTCTGTCATGAGGTTTCCGCCTAGGAGCTCCTAACCATACACTGAATGTCCTGAAATCATGAGCTAAGTTAAACTTTTCCACTTTAAATTGTGGGTATTGGGTGTTACGTTCATTGATGGGAAACCTGACTAATAACAGTAATCTGGGCTGCTCTTAAACTCACTGTGTAGCCCGGGCTGGCCTCAAACTCATGATCTCCCTGCCTAGCCCTCCTATATGTTCATATTACAGTTGTGCCCCACTGTGCCTGTCTGATTTACAGCATTTTTAAAAAGTACTTTGTGAGTGAAGGAAGGAATCTAGATAAGAATCTATGCTGAGATGAGCTTTGGACTTTAGCAGAACTCTATAGTGGATAGAGGTCATGAGAGCTAACTGGACACAAAATGTGTGGGTTTTATTAAGTAGACCATTCAGACATGAATTAATTATTCAGCTAAATACATTCACTCATTCATTTAATATCTCATTTCTTCCATTATTTATTGGGTACTTTTGTCATTCAACTCATTATAACTCTTTAGTCATTAAGCAAAATTTTTGATTCAGTGTATGAGGTTCTGCACTCTCAAAAGGGAAATGTAACCTCAATGGAAATCTATTTCTTGTTCTAGGATCAACAGGCACAAGCCAAAAATCATTCGCAAATCCAAAGAAATCCCAAGACTTGAATATCCACTGTAATTTTTGGTTAGGGCAAAAACAGAACCTGTATGTGTACACAGCTCTGGGTTACAAGCCGCCATTCCTAGGGCCTGGGATGGTCATTTTCCTTAGCAACTGTGTTATTTCTGACAAGGCAAAGAATATTTCTAAGTCTTACTTTCCTTATCTGGAAAGCAAGCAGGTTGACCAAATGACCTGGGATTTACTTTATGATTGTTAATCAAGTGTTCAGTCTTGTGTTCTCAGTTGGTGACCACTTCCTTCTTTCCTTTGTTCTGTTTGCAATAAAGGTTCATGGAGAAATGACCTAGTTTGGCTTTGCTCTTTACACTCTGGGGAGGAAATGTGTCCTTCCTTTAGCTTCCCACCACTGAATTGTTGGTAGTGATGAAGGAGTAAAAAATAATGGGACTGACTACATGTGTTGTAACTAAAACAAGAATAGCCTTGACAGCATGAATTTCTTCTCTATATGGCTTAAATCTTCCCTGTCAAAAGGAGTAAATTAGACAAAGAAAAAAAATTCCGAAAGGATAGTGAGTCTTCTTTTTCTTCCTGCTGTTTTTCTTCCTGGGGCAGTGAAGTCAAAATGTCCTGGCTTTACCTGCCTGATCCCACTTGAGCTTAAACTTCTGGGTTATTCTCACTCATCCCTTGAAATGCCCATGATGCAGGGTCAGATCTTGCTTCTCTGTGGCTTGATACAGAACCCGGAACCCCATTCCTGATAGTTTTCCTTTGATATTTGTTTTCTCATTTGTCCCTACCCTTTTCTCTGTAATTCTTCAATGGAAGTGGTTATACATCTTCTCTAAAAGAAGTTCAAGTTCTAGGAATTTGCCTCAAAAATCATATTCAAGGTATCAAACTAAATTCCCCCAAAAGGGGATGTTACATGAAGGAATTACTAGGATGCTGTATCATGATGATCTAGAATAACCATTGACACACAAAGGTATCTATAATGCATTGTTAAGTTTGTAAAAAGCATGGTTACAAAGTAACATGAATAACGTGATCCTACTTGTGATATTGCTAGAAGTATGGATATGTAGATAAATTGATATGTAGAAAAATATCAAAATTCATGTGTGTTCATCAGTCTTCCATTGTTATGACAAAATACCAGAGATAAACGATTTAAAAGAAGGAAAGATTTACTTTGGCTCACAGTTTTGGAGGTCTTAGTCCATGGTGCCATGGTTTCTGGCCCTGTGATGATGCAGAACATCTTGGTAATCGTGGTAGAAGGACATAATGGAGCAAAGTTGTTTACCACATGGCAGCTGGGAAGCAAAAAGGATTACAGTGTCCTCAGCCAGGGCCTGAAGACAAAATATACCTTTCAGAGGAACTCTACCAGTGACCTACCTCCTCCAACCAGGCCACCCTCCTAGAGTTTCCACCTCCTGATAGTGCCTCAGGCTGGCAATCTAATCTTTAGCACCTGGCCTTTGGGCGACATTTCAGATTCAAGCCATGATATAATCTCTGGGTGGAGATATGGTAGGTAAATTAACTTTTTTCTTCTTTTACTCATTGGTAGTTTTATAGTTTTTTGCAGTAGACATATATTTCACTTGTAATAAAAATGCAACAACCATGATCTTAGAGCCTAAATGGGGAAACAAACAGAGAAGTCACATGTCCTTCAACAAGCCTGTAACAGATTATAATTCGATCTTTCTCCTTCCGTGCTCAAGCTGTTTTCATGTGACGTCCTGCGGTCTCCTAAAGTATCAGCAAGAAGGATCCACCAGGAAAATCCCAATGTCAAATATTCTACCATGTAGACTGTATGTGTAAACCCCACGTGTGGAAGCAGTAACAGTGTGCTCTGGAGGTCTGTTTTACCACTTCCTTAGCTGTGAGGCTTTGGGGCTCAGTTTTGTCACTTGAAGAATGCAGTTAGCTGTGAGTAGCTGGGAGGATTCTGTGGATGATGCTTTTGAAAACTGCTTAGCAGAGTACCAAATACATGTTAGTTCCTACGGGGTGGCTTGTCTGTTTCAATTTAAAACTCAGAAAATGGGAGCACTGTAATTACTCTCTCTCCCTGTCTCCCCTCATGAGAGTTTAGTGGCAGGCACAGCAATTGTGCTATGGCAAGATGGTTTAGGAAAACAAATGAGCCCCTCAAAAGTGAACAGATCTTAGGAAACCAGCCTGTGTTTCCAGAGGACAAAGGTGCTTGGTTAACCCTCAGTGATGCTCCTGTACACCATTTGTGTTTTAAAAGCATTTAAAAATTTAATACTTTTCATTACAAACCTTGAATCCCTGGGAAATGACCAAGTAAATCTTGCTGAATTACATAGGCTAGATACTCTCAATCATTTAAAAAAAATCCATGAAAAGAAGAAACAAGTAACATGGTATCAAACTAGAGCCTAGCTTCTGAAAACCTTTATGCTTCCGTTAGTGATTTAGGGACTTTTTTTGGTCCTCCCTGAATATACTTCTGGGCTGTGGAAATGAAATAGTTTTTCCATAATAACTCTTGGCGAACATGTCACCTGAACTGCTTGACTGTAAAAATGATTAAAGATTATGTGTGAGGAGTGAAGAAATAAGGTTGAGGAGCCCTTTTGTCAGGCATTGTCTCATGAGAGCTCTGCAAACCATAATTAGCAGGAGAATCCTCTCTTATCCCACCCCAGTTGATGAGTAATGAATCAGCTGTATCTCTTAGGCACTCAAAGCCACTGCCATTTGCACTGAAATAATCAGGTCTTGAGCTGAAACTATGGCAGAAATACAACTGAGTGACGGGCACTGTGCAAAACCCTGTGCAGATGAGTTCATCAAACCAAGGAGTGCATACGTATGCCTCCTAGTTGGTGGGGAGTTGTCTGTTTTCCTGGGATAAATTAAATTTCCTAAACCATATATTGCTATTTTCCAGTGGCAGCCAAACCTGAAACACACCATTAGAAAAAACATTTTTTTTTTAAAAAAATGTTACCTGAACTAGGCCCTGTCTAGGGAGTTACTTGGTTCTGCCAGAAACTCTCAATGTGTGGTTATTGTTATTTATGACTGGGAAAATGGGTGCAGAGAATTTAAGCAAGTTACTTAAGTTGATGAGGCTGCAGAAATCCAGAAATCTTTAAGGGATTCTTTCCCATTCTACTCCATACATCCAATCTATCATCGAGTCTCATCTGAACTCTAAAATGTAACTGATAGCTAATTGCCTTCTTTCATCTCCACTACCTCTAACCTGATGCCAGCCTCCATCACTGGTCACCAGTGCCATGGTCAAAGCCTCTGACACATGTTCCTGCCACTACTCTAACCCCTTACAATTTATATTCATTCATTTATTCTTACCCCTACACCCTGGGGAGTTTCACTCAGGGACAGAGCTACATATTCAGTCCTTTGTTTGTTTTTATTTTGAAACAGGGTCTCACTATGTTGCTAAGTTCCTCAGACTGGGCTCAGACTTACAATCCTCCTGCCTCAGCCTCCCAGAGTGCTAAGATTACAGGTACACACCACCTTGCTCAGCTTGCAGCCCATTCTTTGTTCAGCAGTACAACTATTTACTCTAAACATGCCAGTCAGATTTCATATTCTGTCATTCCTTTACGGCATCCCTGCAGAGTTTCTCCACCCACCTGCATTAAGCTCTGAACTTTCCCATCACCTGTTTCTCTGACTTTGATCGCCTGATTCTCCATCACCTTTCTCCTCATGCTGAGACTTCACTGATCTTCCTGTGTATACAAGGCACTTGATATGGGCTTTAAAAAATACAGCAGGTGATGTAAACAAGAGCGACTGGTGGTGAAGACCCGAGACTTCTCCAACTATGACCGTAGTGGAGAGGTCAAATATATGGTGAATGTTTAAATTTTAAAAATTGCTACAATAAGAGACACGTTATCATTGATCCCCTTCAAAGTACTCCTCCTTTCTTTGAACATACTTGTCTCATCATTCTTGACACTTTCAGAAGCAATTCTAGAAGCTGTCTTTGTGAGTGTCCTTAGAGGGTGTGATTTTAAAAAGTGAGGTGAGCACTTCTGCCAAGTGTCATCCAATAGAAAGGAAGGCTTGTAAAAGCATTACAGTGTATCCTCATCTACTTTATTTATGGGACTTGGCTTTGTGTGACTTCTGTCTCTTCCCCAAAGTCAAAATGACTATAAAGATAAAAGTTTTGAATCGACTCAGGATATTGAGATAGCCATAATAGCGCAGTTAATGACAATAAAGAAAGAAGACTTCCAGAACTGCTCCAGAAATCAGTGAGAACAATGTGCTGTGTGTTCAGAACAAGAGGGGTGGATTGAAGGGAATCAATGGCAATGGGTCTTTACTGTAACCACTTTTTAAAAATTTAAGCATTTACTATATTTTTCAATCACATTTCCTATCTTAGGTCTTCCAAGATCATGCCTCCTTTGGTGACTGAGTGTTTCTCCTTGCTCTTCCTTATGCTTAGATGCTTTGCCTGCAAGTCTGGATATGGCTTCTTGGCCCAGTTCTGATTCAGAGAAACTGCTCCTTGGTGGGCACAACTGGAGAAGTCTCAAGTCTTTACCACTAGTCACTCTTGTTTACTTCCCAGCTGTATTTTTAAAAGCCCTTATCAGTCACTGAAATTCCCACCTTTGCACATCAGTTTGCTTGTTTTGATGTGTCTCTATTAGAGTGTAACTTCCTGAGGACAGAAACCAGAACTGGGTATTTGTGCCACACAGAGCATGGCTGGCACTTCCAGTTCAACAGAACTCTGATATCTCTTTTGGCTTCATGACTGAATAACTGATTCCATTGTTGTGAAAAAATACATTCACTCTATATAGCACTGAATCTTAAAATGCTTTATTCTCACCTGCTGTTTTTTTTTTATATTTTATTTTAAAGAGGATAAAACCTAGGAAAATAAAACAGAATAAAACCAATCAAAAATAAACCAGCATAAGTGATACTCCTAGGACTTCAAAACCTTACAAAACCAACAACAGCTACCGTAATGCCTTTTGTTGTCTTCAAAATAGCTGCAGCTACTTTTGGACATAGTAAAAATTGAACAGAACAGAATAGAATACAAACAATAAAACCAAAACAGTGAATGCAATAAAGGACTTCAAGACAAGTCACTGGTAAATTAAAAATGGCTACCATAATATGTCTTGTTATCTTTCAAATAGCTGCTCATGTCATCAGGTTTAACATAATCAAACAAAACAAAACAGAATAAAACCCAAACTGACAAAACAATGAAAATGATACGGTTTCCTGGCCCGGACTGCTTCCTGGTGAGACCTGGATCCCGTGCTCCGCTCCCCCCGCCCCATCCACAAATGGTGCAGACTCACAGAGAGAGAGACTTGGGTGTGGCTGTCCCCACTCTGGCAGCAGCCAGCACATGGTGCTGGTTTCCAGGCGGGGATCACCTCCTGGTGAGGCCTCTGGTTCTCTCCCCCTGCAGTCCAGAATGGCCTTACCTGCTGTTATGTATTTTAAGTTTATTGAACTTCAGAGATATGTGCAAACTTGCCAATGAATAGGGAGCCTCGGGCCCTTTTATTTATTTTATTGTAATATTTATTTCATTTTATTTATTACTCATTTCCAAACTTATTCAGTAGTCTTATCTTGGGAGGATTTTTCTGGTTGGTTTGGCTTGGAAGTAGTGTGAGCATTCATTTCAGTTTGCTGAGGATGGGGGGTTTCCTGGGATGTGGGACTCTTTTTTTTTTAAAATTTTATTTTAGAGAGAATAAAACCAAGCAAAATAAAGCAATCAAAACAAGACAGTGTAAGTGATAAAGGATTTCAAAGCAAGATGATAGGAAATCAGCAATAGTTACCATAATGCCTCTTGTTGTCTTCAAAATAGCTGCCCATACCTTCACACATAGTAAAATCAAACAAAACAGAAACAGAATAGAACCAATAAAAACAAAACAATGAATGCAATACAGGACTTCAAAACAAGATAATAGTAAATCCAAAATAGTTACGGTAATATATCTTGTTATCTTTGAAATAGTTGCCCATGCCATCAGATATGACAAAATCAAACAAGATAAAACAGAATAGAAGCCAACCAAACAAAATAATGCGAATGATATAGGATTTCACAACAAGGTAATAGGGAATTAACAATGGCCACCACCTTCAGAAGGAGATCCCCCACATATGCTACATTGTGTTTGAACAGATGATCAGACTACTGGCTTTAGACCTGCAAAGTCAGTGAAACACTAAACACTACAAGCAATAAGTTGTATTTTGCCTCATTAGCTATTATCACAGCCTGTGTTTCTCTGGATCAGCTGGTTGCTTTCAGGGTGGCGGGGTGGGGGTGGAGGAACATTGGCTCTTCTTGTCCACGCATTGGAAGGGGCTGGTGTTCTCCTCCAGTCAGCCCACGCATGGTGGCGACTCACAGGAGGTCTTAGCTTCTTAACAATAGCTCTTAATAGTAGTCTCAAACAAATCAGCGAGGTGTCTACCCTAGTAGGTGGGGACCAGCTGATATTCCACCCCCACCATCAGTCATCTTGTTTTCCTTCTTCTTCACCTTGACCCCTGATGCAGAATAGTGGCTTTTAGTTTCAACAGTGGTCTTAGGCAGGTCATCAAAAAGAGCCTCAGTGTTGCCATGTGTAACAGTGGGGATGCTGATTGTCTTTACCTTGCAGGGGAGCTGTGAGGATGCATGAGCGTGAATGTGGAGAGCCCACTGCCTGCTCAACACCTGGGGCACAGTTAGCCCTCAGTGAACATTTGTCTTTTTTTCTCTTCCACTTTTCTGTGTGGCATTGACATTTTTTAAGCAGCAAAATGATGACTCTTCTATTTTAAACTCCCTGTTATTTCTGGGAAGCAAGGAACCTTGTAAGTTATTTGACTACACACACAGCCACAGAAAATCTTATTGGAGAATAAAGGAAAATGTCTAACTTTCCATCATAACCTCTTTTTAAAAATAGCTGACAAATTTGACTTATTTTCAGGGCAACAGTAGGACTTTGCAAAGGGATTTTTTGAAGTTCCTCTGGAGATGTTTAACACAAAGCAAATAATGAATTGCTTGGTATGAGGAAGGTTTAGGTTTGCTTTGGGGCAGATTCCTAGAATAGACAGAAATCTTTACCATGGGCTGCCACTCTCTGGCCTCTGTCCACACTTCTATCTTCCCCTTGAGTTCTATTTTTCTTGCCTTTGCCTTCCACCCCTTTCAGTGCTTGAAAATTTCCATGTGCCCTCCTTCCTCAGGGCCTTTGCACATACTGCTCCCTATGGTTCACTCTTCTTGGTAGCCTAACCCTAGGTTGCTTTCATTTGTCCTTCGAATACCTACTTAAACAGCTGTTCATTGGGGACATCTTTGCCTATGTCTCCAAATCAAATTCTTTTATACTTGCAGAGTGTTTCAAGTTTACAGTTATATATGATAAATATTGCTCATTTGTCTTTTCTTTTTAAAGCTGAATGTGAGCAATGATGGTGCTGAGTTTTGTTCCTTGCAGTCTCTCTAGTTCTAACTCAGGAACCCTCACCTTGTGACCTCCATGTGAGTACAAGGGAATGCATAAATGACTCCATTTCTGTATTTCTACACCCCAGGCCTCTCTTTCCATAGAGTCCTGTGGATAGTCACAGGAAAGTCTCTTGACTCTCAAACCTTGAATCCAGGTCTGGGAGAACCATGATGAGACTTTGAAAGTCCCACTGAAGGATGTGCCAGTATTCCACACTGATTTATGAGAGCTGAGCAGATTCTAAATTCACCCTTCAGTTCCTCCTTCCCTGCTTCCCTCACTATACTGTGGAGGCTGGAGAGACATAGAAATGCATTCTTGGGCTGTAGACAGCACATTAATTGAGGATGTTGGTGTTCTGTTACTCATTACTCTACCAAGTTGTTTTTGAAAAAAAATTTTTCTTTGTGCTCAGATGAAAGTAGCTAAACAAATTACCCACTGTCCTTGGTAACAGCTAACATGACCTTGCTAGAGATGCCCACAGGGAGGCCCCAGTTAGATCTCGAGATTCTCACTGATGCCACAACACACGGTTTTCATAATGCTAGGGACATACATGTGCTCCCTGGATGGCAGATCTGTCTCTTTCAGTGGACTGTGAGTTCTTGAAGGGCCAGGGCTCAGCATGGACTCCCGAGGGCTCAGTCCATGGCCTGACCCATGTCAAGTTTCAGGCAATGTTGGCCAAATGAATGTAGAGAGATAGAGTTTGTGTACTTATACAGGCTGAACTCTGTACTCTTTCTGCCAGGACAGTGGAACATGTATGCGTTATGCAACCCTAAGTGACAGGAGCATCTTGGGGTGTACACTTGGGCCCAAGAGGCAGTGGAGGAAGGAGTGTAGTGCATTTTTCCAAGGTGGAGACAAAGCGGGGTTTGTCTAAGAAAGGGTCCAATCACCTAATGGAGGCTCGAAGGCAAGGTTATAAAGTCCTGCTCCCCAAATCCACTTCCCCAGGTCAGTGAGACCTGTGTTGGCCCATCCTTGCTGGTATCACCTATGAACATCAAATTCAGACATGCGGACCACTATCAGGTATGCGGAGGAACATACACAGTGGGTAAAGTGAATCAGTTGTGGATGGCAGAATTTCATGGGTGACACATAGCATAACTCTGGGGCTAGACTTGAATTCAAATCCAGGATCTGCTTCTTAGAAGCTCTTGTTAAATTTCTTCACCTTTCAGTGCCTCAGTTTCCTCTACTGTGAAGAATGCCTTCTGCCCCATAGTGCTGTGCTGAGTCAGTACTGTAGAGTGTGTAGGAGACTGCCAAGCACAGTCAAGAGTGCTGTATGGGCATCAGCTTATTAGGATAGGATGGGAGCACCTTGTTCATGACACAGTGTTCTTTTTGAGGGGCTGGTTAACACCCAATGTTGTCACAAAGAGGTGAGAGAAAGTAGACAGGGAGGGTTGGAGTGGGGTGAGTCTGGTGGCTTTGTGCATTTAAGTGAAAGCAGGCTGAGTAGCGCAAAGGAGAGTGTGTGCTGTCACCCCGCCCCCATCCTGAGCCTGGAAATTCACAGAATTGGCCTTGATGCCACAACCCTCCCACCAGAGGGGCCTGCTGAGTTCTAAGACCCTGCAGTGTGGTGAAGGATGACACATAGCTGAAGATCAAAGGACCAGTCCTTCCGCTGTGGAGAGCCAACCGTGGATCATCGGAGGCCCAGCAAGAAATGGGACTCTTGCAAAATACAGTACCTGGCCCTTCTCAGGGTCCAGCAAGCTCAGAAGGAATTTTTTCAAGGTCAGAAGTTCCCAATTTCCTGTATCCTAATATCTTGGGAAGTTTATTAAGATGTAGGGTCTTAGGCTTCACCACAGACCCATGAAGTAGGAGTTTGGGGGGTAAAGGCCAGGGGCCTGTGTTTTACACATACTTCCTAGGGTATGATATGGCATGCAACTTGGAAATTGATGCTCCTACCCCTGATTCTTAATGGAGAATCAAAACACCCCGGGAGCCATGGCCACATATAGATGTTCAGATCTTGCCTCCCAGAGATTCTGATTCAGTGGAGGTGGGGCTGGGGTAAGCCCAGTCACCTGAATTTTCTAGTGATTCATCAAATAGCACCCCAACTTGCTCATTGCATGGTCCTAACAGTATCTAAGGGTTGTTGAAAGTGCCAGCTCTTAGACCTGGCTCTAAAGTTTCTAAATTTGCCACTATGGGGAAGGAATGATTCCCAACACTGGCTGTGTTGAGACACAGGGTAGCTAATTCCTATGCCTTGGACTAATGGCCTCCAAGATGGTCCAGGTCTGCAGAATTCATGATACCAAGCATCTGCTGTACCTACCTGGTCTTGAGCCAGCAGCCACTTTATACTCTTCCCCTCATTTACTCTCACAAAGCCCTTAATGAGGGTATATTACTGTTCCTATTTTACAGATGAGAAAAGTGAGTCCCCTTGTGGGGAAAATTGAGATGCTGGGGAATGGTACAGCTAGCAATAAAATGTTAGGGTCCAAAATATTCTCTTCTGGGACTTTACTCCAAGTCCAATAAAGCTGCAAATGTAACCTTTTAGCATAGGTAATCGAAAGCTTTGTCACATTCATGGGGCTGCCACACACCATGCTGGCTTGGAGCTGCTGGTGAGTATGTGTAAGCTGGGGAGGGTTCTCCAGGAGTGAGGGATCCAGGAAGGGCCAGTGCCATCACCCCCAACCAAGCAGCCCACCCAGGGAAATACATGATCCTAGACCCTTCAGTCAGTGCATTTGCTGGATGTGTGCATGGGGGTAGATATTGGGAAAGTATTTCCATAGATATTTTTGTATTAATCAGTAAAACATTGTTAGAAGTCATATTTTAGATTGAATTGTGTCCTTCTGCCCCAAGTTCATGTATTGAAGCCTTATCTACTCCTGCCTCACAATGTGATGGTATTTGGAGACAGTGTCTTTAGGGACAAAAATCAAGTTGCAGTGAGGGCATTAAGGTGGGGCTTAGTTTAACATGACTGACGTTTTCATAAAAGGGGAAGTCTGGATGAAGAGAAGATGTAAAAATGCCATCTACAAGGAAGAAGATGCCATCCACAAACCACAGAGAGGCTTCAGAGGGAACCAACCCTGCCAATACTTCATTTTGGGTTTCTAGACTTCCGAACCATGACAAAATACTTTTCTGTTGTTTAAGCCACTTGATGTGTGGTCCTTTGTTACAGCAGACCAGCAAGCAAATGCAACAAGTGGGGGATTAATATCCCCATTTTATAGGTGGTGTCACCAGGTTTCAGCAAGGTCATGACCTCACCCCAGGATCACTTGGCAGTTAGGTGCAGGTTGTCCCTGTCTTACTAAACCATGGATAAGCCCGCTTCTAGGCTGTGGTTTCTCATTGCCTCGCTTTGCCCTGCCATGCCACATCACTCAGGCTGGATGACGTCAGCCCTCGTCCCCTTTCTTCCTCTGACATGGGCATAGTTCTGTCTATGCAGGGGACAAGGTGCACAGTGGTGGGGTGATCCCCATGTACATGCCTGCAGAGTTGAAACCCCACCCCTGCATCTTATTGACTGATCTCAGTTTCTTTCCTGAGAAGTAGTTAGATTTGAACTGAACTCAGAGAGTGAAGATGGAAGAAACAGCCTAGCATAGTGCCACGGTGCAGCAGGCCTCAGATAGCGGAAACTGCAGGTGTTATTACTAGACATCACAAGGGGTCCTCTGAGTCATGCATGGCTTGGCGGATGGGGCGCCTTTTGGTTCCAATGCTCCTGTCTCCATTGGGACCGAAGGATCTGGCACATAGGACAAGCAGGGCTTGGGTATCACCCTGCCACTTGGAAGCAAATCCCGTTAAGCATAGTAAACACAGAGATGCTTATCCAGGCCCTCCACACGGGGCCCGATACGGCTACAAGCAAGACCTACTAGAATAGGCTTCTGAAGGCTTTGCATATGCTCTGTGCTGCAGCCGAGATATAAATATGCCTCACACACAGTGTTAAAAGAATCATTCCACAGCCTACACAGATGTCAAAATAATAACAGGATGATGTTAGGCAAGGAAATATTTTTGATGACTATTCCCCCATCTACAGTTATATAATACTCTCTCTCTCTCTCTTTCTCTCTCTCTCTCTCTGTCTCTCATTTTTTTCGTTATTATTGTTGTTAAGGGAAATAAACTGAAAGTTGGTGAGTTCGAAGGCCTAAGACTACTAGATATCAGTTAATCTTTTGAACTTGATAGGTGTGTGTTTTCTCTGGGTCCAAGGGAACTTTCATATAAGGTGATTTTTGAGAATCCTTTAGGGACATGTAACATGCTGCTGGGTGCGTGGGGGAGAACTCATAGACACCTTGACTTGATACACTGATTGAGAACTTTGCATGTGCTAGGTGCTGGGGATACTGACAGGACCACACAGGCACAGCTGCTGCCCTCTAGAGTTTGGGATTCATTACAGAAAGGTGGCCCCAAACCCAGGAACCAGCCAGATAATAAACTCTTCCTGATGGCATTTCTGCTGTAAAAAGACAAAGACTGAGACTGTGAAAGAAATGGAAGGTGAGAGGATAGGTGGAGCTTCTCTGAGAAGATGGTATGTACACCAAGACTCTAGGAATTGAAACAGGGCGGGGGTGTAGCTTTGTAGCAGAGTACCTGCTTAGCTTGTGTAAGGCCCTGGGTTTGATCGCCAGCACCTCCCTGCAAAAGGCTGCTGAACCATTGGATCATGGGGTAAGGGGCACATCAAGGACATAGAAGTGGCTCAAGAACTTGATGTGCTGCAGAAAAGGGGGAGGGGAGCAGTTAGGAAATAATGCCCAGCAAGTACTAACTCTGATTATTTTTACTATCCCAAATCAGTTGTGGCTGTGATTGCCAAATATAACACAGAATACCCAGATAAATTTGAATTTCAGATAAACAATATATATGATTTTACTGTAAGATTATTCCAAATATTACACGGGATTTACACTAAAAGAATACTTCATTGTTTATCTGCAATTCAAATTTAACTGGGACTCTTGTATTTTTATTTGCTAAATCTGGTAATGCTATCTATAATGATCAGCTAACTCCATGCAGATCAGCAAGATAGCAGAGATGTTCAGATAAATCTTATGAGCAAAGGTGATGGTTTGTTTTGTATTTGCAAGTTCTACAGAGTATAACGAGGACTGCATTTTGGGAGAATGAACCCTGCTGTGTGACCTAGAGCAGACTGCTGATCCTCTCTGAGCCCAGCTGCCACAGCTGAGAAGCAGGGATACTAATTTGGGTCTTGAATACCTCAACAGATTTTACTGGAGCTTCCATTGCAGAATGTTTGCTAATGTGCTGCAGGGAGTTACTGAGGTTTTGTTGTTTGATGGAAAGAGTTGGCTACCTCTGATGAGCCCCTAGAGCTTAGGCTATGTGGAGGATTTCCTGGCGTAGGGTAAGAGAATATTATTAAAATTTTCTTTTGCCTCAGGCTTTCATGTGGCTCAACACTGTAGTTACTGATTCTGTATTTAAAGTGTTGATGCTTTGTTCAACATGGATATTTCAAATTACTATGAATTATTTTTTCTGGTACTGGGAACTAAACCCAGGACCTTCCCATTGAACTACATCCCCAGGCTTCCTTTTTAATTTTCATTTTGAGACAGGGTCTTGCTAAGTTGCTAAATTGTTGAGACTGAGCTCTAATTTCTGAGGCTCCTGCCTCAGCCTCCCAGAGTGCTGGGATTAGGGAGGTGCACCACTATGCCCAGCCTTAAGATTTTAAAAGATGTTGCATTAACATACCATTTATCTCGATGAGTGCTTTTTCTGGTGTCCTTACGTTGGGCACATAACCCCTCTCTGGTCCTGTTTCTTGGATAGATCACAGGATCAGGGACCAGACACACATGCTGATGTGTGCTTTCAGATCCTTTGCTTTCTAGTTGAGGGGCCCTGGCTCGGTTGCCATCTTTATAAAATGGGTATAACCAAAGCATGTCTCTCAAAGGTCGTTGTGTCCTTAAATGGAAAAAAAATCCATGCCTAGTGCTCAGGTAATTTTTGGCATTTGCAATGAGCATGTTAGTCTTCACAGTTATTATCTTTGAACCTCAGTTCCCTCATCTGTATATTGGGAGCAACACTAACTTTTACCCCAGTGATTTATTGTGGGGCATCAATGAGAGCGATGTAGAATGGCCATCTTGGTGCTGGTCTTCTATCATCCTCTCCTTTTCTCCAGGAAAATCAGATTTTTATTTGTCATGCCATTTTGCTTATATGTTGCCACTTATGGCAAGGCTAGGTGATAGGTCTAAGTGGGGTGCACAGGCCTGTAAAGCTATGACAGAGACACAGATAGCAGGGCCAGGAAGGAGAAGCAAGTAGCCATGTGCCAACTGGGAGATTACAGTGGGAACCATGACCTTGTGTGGCCTTGAGCATTCTTGCACTGGAAGGACTAGGAGTTCCCACAGAGCCCACTCTGCATTCTGGCAGTTAATCTGGCCCCTATCTCTGATTCTCTGCTTCCAACCCAGTGCTCGGCTCGGCCCTGTCTGGGATGGAACGTTGAAGCTTCCTTGCTGAAGCAGGCTTTGTGCTGAGCTTGTGGCTCTCCTGTGGCATTGCTGTCTTTGGCCCCATGTCATTGCCTCTCCCCTTCACTTCCTGTATTTTGACTTTGGATTCAACTTCTGTTGCTGAGAGCTGAGACTGCCAGAGGTGTCGTGGTGGGCCACAGCCATTTATTCAGGCGACAGATCCTGATTGAGTACCTGCTATGTCAGGCACCTCTATAGTGGTAGGGATGCAGCAGCGGTTAACAGAGCTGGGTCTGCATGCCAGGGAGCTTCTCTCCATGAACAAGAAGCCATGCTTTTAGTCTATGGTTGGCTGGCTCCCAGGTGGAAATAGAATGGCAGAAGGGCATGGAAGAGGAAAATGTGCTCAATCCTTGGGAGCCAAGAAGTAGAGAGAGAAGGGAGGAGTCTGGGACAAGAATACATCCTTTCAGGTCAGGCCCCAGTGATCCACCTCCAGCTGGGTCCCACCTTCCAACAGCACAGTCAGACATGAACTCATCAATGAATGACTCAGTTGAAGATATAGCACCCCTGTGATCCAGTCACTTCCAAACACGAGACTTTTGAGGGAAAATTTTAGATCTACACCATAACAACAATGATCTCAGTATATTATCACTGATCTCTCTTTTTCTCTTCTCTCTCCCATATCTTTTGTCTTTTCTTTCTCTTCCAAACTCATCCCTTTACCACTTTGTGAGTTGTTACCCACTCTGGACACTAGCCCAATGTTGGGGGCCAGGACTAGATGTACATGTTAGGAATGGGCCAGTCAACCTTTTAGAGAGAAGAAGATGAAATTCAAGTTCAAATCTATGTCTGGGCACAATCAACTATAACTAACTCTGTTTACTCAAAAAGGACATTTTTGTTTAGTCATTTGATGTAAGTCATTCAGTCATTCATCTGCCTTTTACAGGCCTTTCTAGCTCTTCAGTGAGATTTTTCCCTCTGGGTTTAATGTTCTTTGCCTAATTAAAAAAATTTATTGTTATGAAAGGGTTAGATGTCCTGTAACATTTTCCACACCATGGCTATTCTGCAGGAAAAAGAAAAGAAAAGAAATTTCTGAACCAAAGTGTGATCCTTTGAGTTTTTCAAGAAAGGCGGGAGCAGAGGCTATTGTTTGGTGAGTCTAGAGTCTCTGTTTCTCAGCATGACTTTGCAAATCCTTCATTAGTCTGAATCAGACTTTGACAATGGGCTCACTTCCACAGCTCCCTTTGTTAAGTCTTAGTTTTGTGCACTGTGTGGTGTATGGACTATCTTTTTTGCCATGCTCATTGATAACTCATCCCTGTAGCCTAGCCAAGAATAAGATATGGGCTCATCAAACACAAGGTTGAAATCCAACTCCTTCACCTGTCTGTCAAAACAACCTTCCCTAACCTCTCTGCTTCAAGCAGCCCCACCCCCATTACACACTATATCTCACCAGGGAAGAAGCAAGAGCTGCTCTGTTTTCCATTCTCCAGGGACAGGGTAGGATTACACTTTCTTCCCACCCACTTGTAAGTAAGGTATGCTCGTGTGACTTAACTGGCCAACAGAATGCAAGCAGAAGTGACTCATATCATTCTCTGCAGAAGTCTGAACATCCAGTGTGTAATTTTCCAGGTTCTTTTCCCTGGAAAATGCTGTGATGATCACCTTGAGATGAAACATGCATTGAGAAGGAGCTTCTGTCTGCCAGGATCCCTGAATAACAACAGTGAACATTTCCCTCTGTTTATCTGCACTTGACATGTATTGTAAGCAAGAAATGAACCAGCCACTGAGACGGGGGCTTGTTTGCTACTGCTATATAGCATAACATAACATATCGTCCTTTGTAGCCCTTATCATCATCATCATATTCACTTACATTTTATGTATTTACTTTTGTCTTTTCTCTCTAGAATATTCATTCCATGAGAACCGTGTGTGTGTGTGTGTGTGTGTGTGTGTGTGTGTGTGTGTATGTTCAGTGGAGTAACTCTAGCAACTGAAGAGGACCTAGTATATGGAAGGCATTCAGTTAATGTATACTGAATGAAATAATTAGCGATTTGATTGATATAGGCAAGTTACTCAACTTTTATGACCCTTGCAGTCTTCTGTAAATGGAAATATTATCCACACCTGCCTCATAGAAATGTTCAGAGTGTTAAAAAAGAAATGACTGTAAAGCACCTAGCACCATATCTGGCACATAGTTGGTATGCGATAAACGCATGCGATTTTTGTAACAATTGTCAGCCTAGTGATTCAAAAACTGGGCCTCTGTTATTAGCCTCATTTTGCAGATACATTTTATGTTCCTGAAACTTGTCAAAGTCCCTTAGTAAGTAGGTGGATTATCACATTGCAATCTAGAGTCCTTACTCACTGAGAGTCTAGAAAGCTTGTTTGCTTTTAGATCTCAGCCTAGATATGAAATTTGGGGAAAGTGTCTCCCTTGATGTGGGCTGGATCACCAAGGTCCCTCAGGGTTTGAAATTCTTTAGGTCTTAGGATGAGTGATCAAACACAGAGGAACTCATTCCTGTGAGGCTTTCAGGGACACTGATGGTGATACTGCATGGGGAATTAAACTTCTAAAATGAATAACATCAGAAGCTACAGGCTGCATGCATGTTTGGTTTATCTTACACTCATTTTCCTTCTCAGTGATGGGTGTGGGATCCAGTCCCAATGCAGGAGAACTGGCCACAGTGAAATCTCTTGTAGATTCTTCTTGGCTCTGAGTCTGATAAGCCTGTGGGTGATACACAGAGAGGCAGAGCTTTCAGAAGGCTGAGAAACAGGGCTCTGGTTTTAGAGGGACTCAAGTTTGAATCTGGCTTCACCGCTTTCTGAGTGACATTGGGCAAGTGACCTCACATCTCTGTGCCTTGGTTTCCCTGTCTGGCATTCTTTGCAGATAAGATGAGATTCTGTTCTCCCCAGTTGGACTTAACTCCTGTCTTTCAAAATGCCAATATGCTCTTTCCAAGGACAAGTCTGATCATGAGATTCCTCTCCGAGAGAAAAGATCTTCAGTGAGCTGGTGCTGTTCTCAGGTGCAGCCCTCTGCAGGCTGCCTTTGGCTCTGTGCAGTTCCACTGACACCTGTGGCTTCTGCTGCCGCCAACTCCAGTGAGGCTTTGCAGTGGGCTTCTTGCCATCTATGATTTGCTCAGCATCTCCCACATTTTCATCTTCCACCTCTCTCCTGTCCTCCCACTGATTCCTCCTCAACCTTCAGATCTCACTTTAGATGTCACTTCCTCAAACCCCCGGACACTAGGATTAACACCAACCATGCATAATAATGTAATCCTTTCATAATGTCTTCCTTCTCTAACACATTATCAATGCCAGGCTGGCTGGGAAGGGACCATTGTCTTAGGAGGACCGAGTAGCTGAGTGATACAACACAGATGTCCTGAGATCAGGCACCCTGGATTGGAATTGTGGGCTCCTGCCTGATAGCTGTGGAAAAAAAGCACTTTTTAACCTTTCTGAACCTCAGTTTCCCTATCCATGGTTGGATCACTGGATAGCATTCTCACCTTCCCCTAGCCTAGATTTTTCCTTCTCTAATATGGGCTAATAGTCATCTTACAGAAGAATTGAGGCAAAAAATATACAATGGTGCCTGGAACACAAGAATTGCTTTATAAGTAATGGTCATTTTTATCAATTGCCTTTTGTTTTATGGACCTGCAAAACAGCTGACACACAAACATACGCTACCCACTTGTTCTCTCTCTCCTTCTCATTAAGGGCAGTAGGATATTTCCCTAAAACACTGAGTCTGGTGTGGCAGTGTGGCCTGTATAAGAGGAGCCTTCCTTTTAGCAAGATGTCTTTTAAAATTCTTCTTCTTTTTTTTTTTTATCCCATATTAGTAGTATTTGAGGCATGGCTTTGACAGATTTCCCAAATCCCAACAAATATTGTGACTACGCCACTAAGAAAATCATTTTCCCCAGTGACTTGTGATGGCTAAATGGTTCTAGGTGTGTGTGTGTGTGTGTGTGTGTGTACATATGTGTTTGTATATAAATGGAATTCTGTGTATGCATGTGCCCATGCTAGTGAGGGTGCTGGACCTACCTTGAAACCTCATCTATAAGATCAGGGTATTAGGACATTGGGCCGTTAGGTAATGCTCTTCACCAGGACTCTATGCTCTTGCATAAAATTTGTGTTCTTATGAAAAAGGCAATAGTTCCTTTGGCTTTTCTGCCTGTCAAGTTATAGTGAGAATTTGCCCTCTAAAGGAAGTCCTTGACAGACACCTAATCTGCTGGTGCCTTGATCTCAGACGTCCCAGTCTCAGAAACTTGAGAAATGAGTTTCTGTTGTTTATAAACCACTCTGTCTATGGTGTATTGGTACAGCAGCCTGAATGAATGGGGTGGGGGCGGGGGGCTGAAAAATCCCACCATCTGGGGCTTTCCATTTTTATATTGTGGTTTAGCTGTTTTCCCTTAAAAATAATCAATCCCTTAAAGTAGGTGTGTGTACATGTGTGCATGTACATGTGTGAAAACTGCAAGAGAAGAGTTCGAATTCCCCTTTTCCCCTCCTGTCATCCTTCCTGTTTCTTCCCCCATGCACCTGCCTGCATTGCCTGTCTCCATGACTCTGTCCCTGTCACTCTATCTTTGTCTCTGTCTCTCTGTAGCTCTTTCTCTCTTCACTCAGCCTCCCCTTGCCCAGCACCCAGTCTTTCTGGGTTGGCACAGGAGTACTGGTTACCTAGGAAACAACCACAGGGTGAGCACATATGATTGGCCAGGCTGGGGCCTGACTCTGGGTTGGCGGGCAGATTTTCGGGATGATTCTTGTCTGCCATTCCTTTTGGGGGAGGGACATTCTCTGGCATATGAAAGAAAACACAAATGTGCCATGGTGGGCAGGCTTTTTCAGCAGGGCAAGGCATTCCTGTTCTAGTGAGGACTCAGACTTGCAGAATGAGACTGTGTTAGCCAATTTCCAAAGAGACAGGAGGCTGGAGGGTGGGGGTAGGGTGCTATGGTCATCATAGCTAACACCTATCTATTAGTCACTATTTGCTGAGTTCTTCATATATAGTAGCTCATTAGTAAACCTTTGGTGTTGTTTTTCTCCCTATTTTACAGATTAGGAGAGGCAGGCTGAACAGTAATAAATGCCAGCTAAGCTTACACAGAGCTGGGATTTGAACACAGGAGTGTCTTGTCATGGGGAGGGCTTTGCAGCCACCTTCCCCAGGAGCTCAGGGATGGAAGAGGGTGGCCAAGATATGTCTCAAGATCTCTCCTGCCCACTCTATCCTTATCCTTGATCTGGTTTTTCTTTTCCCTGAGTAACCCACCATCCAATTCAAGTGCTCTGAAGTTCCCAGGAACTAATACATTAAGCCTTTGCACTTATCCTTTGGGAATGTAAAGGTCCTAGAGATGGGTGGTGGTGATAGTTACCCAACAGTGTAGGTGTATTTAATGCCACAGAACAGCATGCTTAGAAGTGGTCAAAAGGTTAAATTTTGTTATGTTTATTTCACACCATGTTTTAAAAGATGGACAAGAGTCATGTGTACAGTCAATTAAGTTTTGTCAACCTGTGGCTCTGTACCTTGCTTTTCCCATAGAAAGGATAAGAATCAGCTAGCAAGGACCTTTGAGTGCATCCTGAATTCAACACAGGCACTCCAATAAGCATGTAAATGCAGATGACTTCACTGAGTTTCTCAGAATCCTGGGAGACCGTGTTTCTCATTATTTCCATTTTACAGATGAAGTCACTGAGGCTTCTGGAGGTTAGACACTAGCTGGTGATGCAGCCTCTATTTAAATCCAGGGTTTTTGACACCCAGAAGCTCCCTTTGAGTTACACAGGGCCTCTGCAGTGCTCTTAATAGGGTCGGGGTCCTCACAAGAGAAACCTGCTTCTCTGCAAAGTCAAAGTGTACATGGTCCCTTGATCCTGGTTCCAACTCAGTCCCTTCTGGAGGCTTCAGGATCTGTCAGATTCCTAGTGGGCAGCAAACCCAGGTCATCTCCCCAATGTCCCAAAAGTATCAAAACTGCTTCAGTGATGTTGAGAAGTGATGGCTGGAAATAAACCTGGTAGGTAAGCCTGCCAGATCAAAGCTAATGAGGCACATCCTCAGGACTCAGAGGAGTTTGGAAACATCTGGCGTGATTACAGTCTTCATTGGTTCCAGACACAGGGCAGGCAGTAGCTTGGTGGTGGGTGTGATAGGGGAGTTTGAGGTTTTTCCAGGCCAGGGGAGGAAGCGATGGAGCAGGACATGTGGCTTTTCAGTCACTGTCTGGCCAAACATATGGAAAGCATTATACATGCCTATATGGAAGGCATTATTGACTCCCACTTTACAGAAGATGAAGTAAGGCCCAAGGAGAAGATAGCTTGCCCAAGCTCACACAGCCAGTAAGACAGAGTCGTTCCTTCTGTCCCACACCATGCATCTGCATCCGGGCCACCCAGTAGGACTGCTGGCTTGAGGTGATGGGCAGCTGTAATTTTGCTATATGTACGTGTATCATCTCAATCTGTTTGTCCTTTCAGGAACTGTGATTGGGTCAGTCAAGAGTCTTATACCCACTTTGTAAAGGAGAAAATTGAGACTCTGAGAGATGAAGTAGTTCATACAAACTCACATGTGTATCAAAAATGCAGAGCCAGGTCTGAATGAGTTCGACCTCTCCCTTTTCATTTTTGTGCAACAAGACTTGCTGCTTCCTGAGAATTAATTGAGGTCACGGGCAAGAGGGCAGGAATTCAGTACGTGGTCAAGGATGAAAGATGAGAGCAAAACATCTTCTTCATCTTTCATAGTTCTGTTCAGTGTAGACTTTTGACATGTGCTTAATTCCAGGACAGTAAATCACTTGGCTGGGGAATATTTGCTTAGGGCAGTGGTCCTCCAGGTGTGATACCTAGGCCAGCAGCATTAATATCGGCTTGGAATTTGTTAGAAATATAGATTCTCTGTGCCCACCTAAACCTACTGACTCAGAAACTTTGGGCTCAGAGCTCTGCCCTCTGAATGATGGTGAGCACCTAGCACCTGTGAATGGTTGTTATCTCATTTGGAAAAGGGATCTTTGAAGATACTATTAAGGTAAAGAACATGAGGGGAGATGGTTATGGATTCAAATAGACCTCAAAACCTGAGACAATTGTCCTTTATGGAACAAGATATGGGGACAAGACCAACAGGGAAGAAGGCCATGTGAAGCTAGAGGCAGAGATTAGAACGATGAAGCTACCACCCCCAGGACCACCAAGGACTAGAAAGAAGGAGAGAGACATACAACATATTTCTCAGAGTCTCCAGAGGGAACCAGGTCTACTAACTCCTTGATTTTAGAATTGTGGCCTCTAGAACTATGAAAGAATACATTTCTGTTGTTCACATTACCAAGTTTGTGGTAATTTGTTATGGGGACCTCAGGAAATGAACCCAAAGTCCTGTTGGTGAATCTGAAGTATGCTCAAATTTGAGAAGCAATGGATCAGAGCAGTACCTCTCCAAGTATGCAGATATATCAGCGCTTACCCTTGCCCATGCAATCAGAGTCAGTCCAAAATTGTATATTTCATTTTTAAACAAGGTTCTAATGGTGCTTTTCTTGCACACTAAAAATTGAGTGTTCAATTTATCCTGTAGAAGTGTTATACTGTGAGTAACTTCATCTCTCCATCTCAGTCCGGCTGGGCCAACCCATGGGAGACATTCTTTAGCCAGATAGCCTTTTACCACTTGCAGAAATACTGTTATTCTTATTGCTGGTTTT
Organism: Dasyprocta punctata; assembly: GCA_004363535.1. NCBI lineage: Eukaryota > Metazoa > Chordata > Mammalia > Rodentia > Dasyproctidae > Dasyprocta > Dasyprocta punctata. Next base: position 100,316 of record RJWM01003959.1, read on the forward strand.
TTTCTTTCTTCTACGCAATTGCTAAGGGAAGAAAGTGAACCAGGTCTATGGTAGAGGCTCATGTACCCATTTAAGCCCTGTACCCACACTCTCCTATCAGTGTATTCTGGCACACTGCACTAAGCATTAGGGCAAGGGTATGTGGTCAGCAAAGCTGATAGGCAGGCAGCTCATTTCCCTGACCCACACATGGGAGCTAGGACCACTGAGGAAGCAGAGCAGGGCCATGGAAATTTCCTAATCATCTGCTTGGATGGCATAATGAAGTCAACATGCCTCATAATTACATACTTGGGAAGTTTCCATTATTTGCCATGTTCCAATCTCTAGCACCTGGTATCCACCCCTTTGGAAACAGAAGGCCTGAGTGGCAGGAGAAACTTGCCTGCTCTTTGGGTCCTGAAGCCAAGGGACCCTAAGCCTGTCTGCATGCCTCGAACCCATGGGAAGGTCTTTTGAATCCTGATTGCTCTGTCTGATGCCTGTAAGAGCCAAGAAGAGGGAGAGGTGCTTTAGGCTCAGGGAACATCAGCTAAGGTTTTGGGCTTCCCAAGGGATCCTCTGGTCCTAGAAATAGCCTAAAGAATACTGGGGATGCTAAGCAGAAGCAGCCTGTTCAATTAGTATCCATTGAGACCATCTGTTGTCTCCTCTACACAAGGAATTCACACATATTATCCTAGTTAATCTTCATCAAATCTCTATACAGAAGGTATTATTGATTCCCATTTTACAGAAGATGAAGTAAGGCCCAAGGAAAACGTAGTTTGCCAAAGCTCACACAGCTAGTGAGACAGAACTAGGATTGATCTAATTCAGCATTTCTCAACCTCAGTACTATTGACATCCTGGGACAGATCATTCTTTGTAGTCAGAAATTATGTTGTACATTACAGGATGTTTAGTAACACCCTGGCTTCTATATATTAGCTACTGATAGTATTCTCCTACTCCCGTTACAATAATTAACAGCTTCTAGATGTTGTTGAATATCTACTGGGGAGTCAAAGCCATCTCCTGTTGCGAACCAGTGGTCTAACTGTCAGATCCTTTGTTCTTTCTAAGATGCTGTTTTGCCTCAGCCAACATTCCAGATAGGAGCAGCTTTTTTTGAGATATTAGGGTAAAGTTACATATGACAAAACTCATTAACCTAAGTACTTTATACTTCAATAATACACCCACAATACACCCTTCTGCCATTTTGAGGTATGGAACAGGTTCGTTGGCTTGTTGGAAGGTCATGTGGCTAGTAAGTAACTGAATCAAAGAAAAAGCAAAGTTTTGCAGACACATATCCTATGTTTTCTCCATTTCCCCATTGTCTCCCCTCCCCTTACTGCTAGCTCCAAACCTTTAAGAGGTTAGGTGACCTTCTTGAAACTTCATTAGGTAGCATTATCGATAGCATCTGCAGTCCTTTGTTTCCTTACTTTCTTTCCCAAGAATCAACGTGATTGTCATCTCCACAGGTTAATAGCTGTCTCTGGTGTGTTTGACACAGTTATCCTAACACTTGCCGTGATGCCTTTGCTCCAGAGGCCTCTGCTACACTTTTCCTGCAGCTCCTCTAGCCTGGTGAAAGACAGATGCTCAGTAAGAGTAAGGATTGGCCTCACAGCCTCAGGTGGGAAGCCAAAAACACATAGAAGGAGGCCCCAAACAAAAGTCAGGTACCGTTTCTGTCACTTCTAACTATAGCCTTTTGGGAAATTTGACTTAACTGATAGCAAAAGTCTGGTTTACATAAAAGAAAAGCCATATACATATTTCACTTGCAAGAATATATAGCAAGCTAAACTACAATGATAAAAATGTGGCAAACACAAGTCAAGTTTATTTCAGGACTATTCACAATACCAAGATATGAAATTAACCTAAATGGCAGTGGATAAATGGATAAAGAAAAATGTGATTTATAGACCCAGTGGAATACTATTTACTCATAAAAAGAATGAAATCCTGTCATTTGTGACAACATGGATAAGCCTGGAGCACATTATGTCAAGTGAAATAAGCCAGGCACATAAGGGTAAGAAATATGTATTCTCACGCATATATGAAATCTAAAAAAAATGATCTTGTAGAAGTTGAGAATAGAATAGTTATTACCAGAGGCTGGGAAAAGTAGGAAAGAGTGGGAAATGGGGAGAGACCGGTTAGCAGGTACAGACAGTGTCAGAGAGGAGGAGTAAGTTCCAGTGTTCTATTGCACAGTTGGTGACTATAATTAACAAAAATACATTGTGTATTTCAAAATAGCTAGAGAAGAGGACTTTCAATGTTCCTAACATAAAGAAATGATAAATATTTAAGGCAATGGATATCCTAATTACCCTGATTTGAACATTATACAATGTGGACATGAATAGAAATACCACATTGTGTCCCATAAATATGTACAGTTATTATGTGTCAGTCAAAAATTAAAAAAAAAAAGAAAATGAATAGATAAAAAATCATGGCAAAAAAGAAGCCAACAAGGATGAATAGAAACCTAAGCAATAGAAATTGCAGGAGATTTGCTTTACTGAATAGAACCATAATGGTTGAAAGGAACACATGAATAACTGAGATTAAAACAGGTGCTTATAAGATGTTTGGAAACAAAGTTTGATACTCTTAAGTAATGATAATGGTAAAAAAAAAAAGAAAAATAGCAAATAGATATATAGCATTCAGTGTGTGCTGGGCCCTGTTCTAAGCATTTGATAGGTTATATGTCAACTCATTTAATTCTGCAGCAACTCAGGAGGGAGTGTGTAGTAGGCAATGGAGGTGAGGATGCTTACAATCTTCAAAAAGAGACTTAAGTTTAATTGCAAGGATTAAGGTGGTGGGCCCATCTAACCTTCTCTAGAGGAAGCATAATGGAATGGTTGAAAGCTAGGACAACAGCACCTAGATAGCCTGGCTTTGAAGTTAGCTGAATGACCTTGTGTGAGTTACTTAATGTCTCTGAACTTCACCTGCTGCTTCTGTGAAATGAGGCTAAGAAACTTGCTGAGATGATTCTGGTGATGACCTAACATGACACTGAACCTATGTGAAACATCTAGCACAGTCCCTGGCACACAGAAGACATAATAAATGCCATATTGTAGTGGTTGAGGTTACACTTTGTGTATTTGTTCTCCTCATTAAGCTTGTTTTCTCATCTGGGAAACATGGAGAATCATACACCTTACTTCAGAGGGTTTTGTGAAGAAGAATTCAGGTAATGAAGGTAAATTACTTTGTGTCATGTCTCAGCTATTATAAGCTTTCACTACATATTATTGTTTTTGTTTGTTATCAGCGTGCTACGATGATGAGCTAAAGTAACAGAGAAAAAAAGGTGGGCCATCAAAAATGACAACACAAAACCCATTCCACTGTTAAGTGATTTGTACTGTGCAATTAGCAAATTACATTCTCTCTCTTTTTCTTTTCTTTTCTTTTTTTTTTCTTTCTTTTTTTTTTTTTTTTTTGCAAAAGTGCTTTAACAAGAGGAAGCTAGTTGTGCCAATCAGGACAGCCCCTTAAACAATACATTTGTCCTAGAAGACACATTTTCTGCTGATGATGCTTACTCAGTTTGATGGCATTTACATTCCCTTTGAATCGCCTAATTTTAATGAGACATTAGATCAACATCACAAAAGCAATTTCAGATTACTCTGATTCCTTGATAAAAGCTCTTGTCATAAAATCATTTGGTTTATACATAGAGAATCTTTGCCATCCTTTTCCAGGACCAAACTCTTAAGTAATGCCAGCACATGTGTGAGATGGTTATTTTTGAAATCTATAATTAAGGTTTTAAAAACTCGGAACACCTTCATGGAATAGTAACACTACATATTAGTGTTTGTTGATGCAAACATCAGAAACCAAGCCTATTTAACATTATTGAAATGAGAATATATTGATTGCCTAAAAGGAGGGAAGGTTAGGGAATCAGTGCCCAGGGAAAGTTCAGATATGTATGATAGAGAGCAAGAGAGTTCATCAGTCCTACATAGATACCACCACTCCAGCAGATCCTACATTTATCTCCTCCTTGTTTTGTTCAAAATTTAAAATCCCAGGAAGTGTCCCATTGGTCTAGTGTGGATCCCATATCTGCCCCTTGATGGGTCGGTGCCATGGTCTGGAAGTGTCCCAAAGGTCCATGCAGAAAAGACTTAGTCCACAACTAATGGTGCTATTGGGAGATGGTGGAATGGTTAGGATGCACAGCCTTGGGAAAAGAAGTTAAGTCACTGGGGACACGCCCTTGCAGGGGACTTTGAGACACCAGCCTCTTCCTCTCTGTCTCTCTCTGCTTCCTGGCTGCAGTGAGCTGGGCAGCTTTGCTCTACCTTATACACCTGCCATGCTATTCTGTACCACATAGGGCCAAAGCATAGGGTCCAAGTGAATACAAACTGGAATCTCTCAAATCATGAACCAAAATAGAACTTTTATCCTTTTAAAAAATTTGAATGTAAATTAAGTAGATATTAATGATAAGGAAAATACAAAAAGCACTCTTCTTACTCCTATGAAAAAAATTTCTTCTTATTAAGTCAGTTACTTTTGCTACTGCAAGAGAAAGCTGGCAGAAGAAGGCGGGACCTGGTGATTTACAGTTTTACCAAGACAGACTTCGGGGGAGAGGAAATTTCCAAAAAGAAGGGCAGGTGAGAGAGGAAGCATGCCATGGTATATTTGTATGTGGGAACTCCTTTTCTTTAGTTGCCATTTACCAGGATCCCAAGTTAATGCATTCAGTGATTGACTGCTGTTTAGCAGTCTGTTGGCTGTCACTGGAGATGGATAATAGACATTCAGTGGAAGAAAGTATCTGAGTCATTTTGAGCTGCTGTAACAGAATATCTAGACAGAATATCTTTAATAGCATTTATTTCTCACAGTTCTGGAGGCTGGGAAGTCCGAGATAAAAATCCAGCAGATACAGTGTCTGGTGAAGGCTCACTTCCTGCTTCAAAGCAGTTTTTTCTCTGTATCCTCAGATAGACAAGAGAGAAATCATTGCTGTCATGTCTCTTCTCATAAGGGCAGTAGCTCCATTTATAGGGATTCCATCTTAATGACCCAATCATCTCCAAAAGGCATAACTTCCTAATACCATTACATTGGGAATTAGAATTCAATTTGTGACTTTTAGGTGGACATAAATGTTCAGGCCATAGAACTAAATTTGGGAAGGTTGGAGTTTCTGAAATGATTCTTAGTTTCATTCATTTTATTTAATCCAGGGAATTCTTACTGTACTCAAGAATGGATTAAAAATGCAAGCCCCCAGGCAGAGCTGCTTCGCTAGTCTAGGCTCTGCAGTCATTTTATATGGAGAGGGAGTGCCTTGTCTAGATTGAGACCCAAAGCTGTGGCAAGGGATCATTTAGCACATAGAAGAGGACTAGATGGAAAAGACAGTTTTATAGCACTCTTTATCATGAATGTAAAATGGTCAGGCGGGGTTGACAGGCCAGCTCCCATGGCCACTGTGAATAGACAAGGGAGAGCTGGGCTGAAATTGCTTTATGAATTATTTAGGTAGAACAGCAGGGAGAACTATCTGGCTGCAAGGAAAGCTGGACATTGTAGCAAACCTTTAAGGTATGATTTTGACCTGAAAAGGACAAAAATATATGTAGTTCCTCTTATCTACAGGTGGTTATATTCTAAGACCTCCAGTGGCTGTCTAAAAGCTCAGATAGTCTTGAATCTGATTTATGCTATGTTTTTCCCTGTACATATGTATGTATGAGATATGAGACATGTACAAACCTATGATGTATGTGATTTATAAATTAAGTACAGTAAGAAATCAATGATAACTTGTAGTGAAATAGATAAATTATAATGATACACTGTAATAAAAGTTACATAATTTCTTTCTCTCAAAATATCTTACTGTACTATACTTACCCTTTTTGTTGATGGTAGGTAATGGAAACCACAGAAAACAAAACTCTGCACAAGGGGGTTAACTGTACCACGTGACTGCATTTGATAATCATAGCACTCCTCTCCTCCTAGGCAGGACTGGATCTCAGTATAGTTTTCTTTTTTTTCTTTTTTTAAATTATTTATTTATTTATTTATTTTTAATTGTTTTATTATTTATTTATTTATTTTTATTTAAGCGAAGAAAAACAAAACAAAACAAAACTAAAAAAAGAGACGACATATATAGTAAAAACAACAAGCAAAAGAGACAAACGACTAGAGTAAATACACAACACTGCAGGTTTACAAAACCGGAAGATAGAAGCTTGACAATGGTTGCAGTATTGCGCATCGTTATCTTTAAAATGGTTTCTTACATTAACAGATATAGACATGCAAGATTGATCTAATCATATGAGTATTAATTGTTCTTTCTCAATAACGAATACATTCAGCAGTGTTCTTTTTAGTTATCTTACATATACATATATACAG
>RJWM01003960.1:0-106824 GCA_004363535.1 Dasyprocta punctata
TCCAGAAACAAATGCTTTGGAAAGAAGACTGCATGTGAGCTGTTGGTGTGGTTACCAAGTGGTTGATCACCGAGTACTGCATGCTGCATTTTGCTTTTCAGCTGTCTGGCGAATGTGTTTCCGTCATGCTCTCAGGTGGCTACAAGAGGAAGGAAGTAGTAGCACTTTTCTGGGCAACAGGCTAATTGGGCCTCTCCTAGGGCTCCCGTGGCCGATCGCCAAGCAGACAGACATCCTCAGAACTGCAACTGGACAGAAGGGGCTGGGCAGGCAGATGTGTGGTGGGGGAAGATCCATGTGCTGGAACCGAATCCCCTCGTTCTTTTGTAAACATCCCCACAGCATGTCCTGCAAGCTGATTCTCTTCATGAGAGGCATCTGGCCGGGCACCCAGGGGTCGGCACATTCTCTGCATCTGATTCAGTCAGCAATTATAAGGCCGAGAGTAACCGAGAGCCTTTCCCTTTCACATTGTCACCTTGGGATGCCGAGTACATCGCTCAGATGTTTTGGGCATTTTTCTTTCAACTATGTACTTAGTTCATTAGACGTTCATATTATTTACAAATCTTTGTCTTTAGAAGGATGAAGCGTCTAACTAAATATTTAGAAATAGAAGTCATCTGAGTCCAGCGGGCAGATAGCAACTGTTCAACAGTTCCATTTTGAGTTCAAAATGAGATTGGATATGAGATCTCGCATAGTCTATCTTTAGATTCTTAACACAGTTTTCAAAGCACTATTTCAAAGCTATTTTGATAAAGAGAATTATTGAAGTCAGTACATTGCTTTTGGGTATGACCACTTTGAGGAGACTTGTTTAAGTGCATGCATTCTCGTGATGTAAAGACATATTGTTCTCTGGTGTTAAGACTGCTACATTATTTCAGAATAACCAGAATCACCACTGGAGGCTTGCTCCCATCAGAGTAGCCCATCCAAAATGAAACTGAAAAGAAATCCGCTGCTGGATGGAATGGGAGATAGAAAGATCTGTCCTGGAGTTGCTTTTCAAGTTAACCTTGTCCTAGGCCTCAGGCTCTTTTTCTGAAAAAAGAAAAAAAAGAGAGAGACAGAGAATAACAGTAATGATGATGCTACATCATAGGGTTGTGGTAAGGTTTTAAAGGTGGTATCATACATGAAGCACCAGTCTCAGCGCCTTGTATATAATTAGTGTTCAATAAATACTGCCATTCGTGTCATGCTTCTGTGGTGTGATAGATTGCTGTAGAGAGAGGAAGGATGGAGAAACAGAGGGGAACAGTTGCTTTTTAGGAAATAAAAATGTATCGATAGTGGAGCAGAACTGGCCTCTTTTTGGTTCTTAAAATTCCCAAACATACTTTGTTGTACTCCAGTTCCATTTACTTTAACTGGATGAATAACACAAACAATATTTTGTATTTCACTCATCCCTAAAACAAAGTTTTAGGTCTTTCTGAAGAATCTGATTATATTCCAAACAGATATAAAACAAAACAGTGTACTGATAATTCCAATATCCCACAGTAAACATGGTGTTGAGGGTTTAGATATCAAGCTGTAAAAAAACCCAGTTGTATTATGTTCCCAGGCAGTATGATTTTTGTTCTCTGAAAAATGCAAATCTTATCCCTTGGTTTATGTTTCTTCTTAAACAGATGAAGATGAAGATGGCGATAGAATTACTGTGAGAAGTGATGAAGAAATGAAGGCAATGCTGTCATATGTAAGTACATTACAAATGAGGACTATTTTTAAAAATGTTAATGTAATCGAGGATGCTGCTTTTTGGGCATGGTGAAGACATGCAAGTAATCACAATTGCCATAACATTTTCTGTATAATAGATAAGGTTTTCAAAGAGTTCCTTATGTGAAAGTTAAGGGCATTTCTTTTCAAAAGACACTTACTGATCATATCATGAACATTAAGAATAATGCATCTTAATGACTTTTGCATTAGGTATGGTGCAGACTAAATGGACTATCAATTTCCTGTATTTTTTATGCAGTACTTAAAGTAACGGCTCATTAAAAATGAACCCCTGGGCTCTAAAAATTTTTCAAAATCTACTTTCAACTGGAGATCTCTTTCACCCTTTCAGACTATAGTTATAATGTAGCTGCGGGCTTAATATGTATGCAGGATTTAAAGATGTACTGTCAGTTATTTTGCTTCTACCCATCTTCCTGCCCATACCCCAGAATGAACTAGAGGATTACTGACTAATTCAAAGTGATTTGAATATATCTGGGACAGAATTGTCTTTTGTATTTCAAATTCTAGTGAAAATTTGCATTGACACTTGTCTGGGACTGAAATAAACAAGGGAAAAGGGTACATTTCTAAAGCATTAATACTAAGCTTGAAAAATTCAGCAATGATGAAGAAACAGCTTCTCTGACCTCTGATTTGAGCTTTCGTCTCAATTTTATTTTATTTTATCGGAGTTTATAATCTGTTTATAAAACCATTTTTAGTGATCTGGTGGAAGATTGGAGTAGAAGTCGGAGACCACAGCTCTTTTCTGGCTTCCTGGCCGTAGGCAGATCACTTAATCTTTCGCTTGCTACAGATGCCTCATCTGTCAGTTGTGGATAATAATACTTGTCCTTTCTTACTGCACAGGGTCATTGAAACATCAAATGGGATGATAGATGTGAAAGCCCTTTGAAAAGTTAAAAGTTCTATACAAATGCAAAGTGGTATTTTGGTAGAATCAGTGCCCTTGCTTTTTGTGGAGACTAATCACAGCCAGCAGTTAGGTTTTAGGTTTTTGATAGACTTCTGCTTCAACCAGGATATTGTTTCATTGTAATGAAAACTGTAAACTATCTGTATGGGGTTTCCGCCAATAGTTTTAATTTAGGGTAGGAAGAAAGAGAACAAGAAGGATGGCATGATTAACAGAGCATTACATTCCAAGCAGCACAGAGTAGGAAAAGTCAATTTCCCATTGACTTCCCATTAACTTATGTGGGAGTCTTTGTGTACTGAGAATTTAGAGCTGAGCTCATCAGTACTTGAAAGGCAGAGCAGGATTGTCTTCAGAAAGGTCTAGCATGAGTATTGATGGACTAGCCAGCCCTTCTGGGAATGTGACATGCTTATTTTTAGAAAACAGGCACACATAGGGGTTCTAGTTTTTTACATACATTTACTACAGTGAATTGACATGAGTATACTTTCATTATGTACATAAAAGGTACATACTTTTCAGAAGATCTTACCAATTGTGCTTTTCCAAAAACAGTACTGAGTATGGTCATAGTGATAATAATAATTGTTTCCATTTCTGAGTGCATGCTATATACTAAGTGCTTAAGGTATTTCTGTCTTCTTTAAGTTTTGATAATCATTGTGAAATAGGTATTATGATCCCTGTTTTTAAATTAGGAAGCTCTGGTTAAAAGACATGTCCATGGCCTGTAGTCCCAGCTACTTATGAGGCTGAGGCAGAAGGATTTCAGGTTTGAGTTCAGTGGGGCAATTTAGTGATACTTTACTTTGTTGACAGAGAGAGAGGGGCAGACAGACAGACAGAGACAGAGACACACCCACACAAAGTCTTAACACTGTTACTGCATGGGGCTCATGGGGGATTTGACAGATCCAGGTGACCTGACTGAAGTGTGAAAACACACAGAAAAGGCAGTGAGAGTATACATTTATTGAAGACAGAGAAAAGTACATTCTACAGGGTTAGAGTGGGTGACAAAAAGGCTCAGTGGCCTAAGGATAAAGAGAAAGAGGTCTTTAGTATCCAAAGTATCTGGATTGGCCTCCGCCTCATGCATGTATGGCATTGGATCAGCGGTCCTATCAAAAATCACAAGCTCTCACACCAGATGTAAACTGTCCTGTGGAAGAACTTGCTTGACCTCTTGCCAGATGTAAATGAAGAATTGGAAACAGTGTCTTTTGACTGGTCTCACTCACATGTAAATGAAGGATTGAGAATAGCATCTACTGATTGGTCTTGCAAACAGTGCCAGATTGAAATGAAGGATTAAGAATATTGCTTTCCAATTGGTTCCCTATATAGTGCTTGTCTTAGTTACCTTTCACTCTTTGCCGAGACAAAATACCTGACGCCCAAAATTAGGGAAGGAAAGGTTTATTCTTACAGTTTCTCGGGAGTTTCAGTCCTACTTAGTTGGCTCCAAGTCAGCATGGTGTGGCGGGGCTGCCGTTCATGGCAACCACAAGCATCAAGGCCCGCTGGTGAGAGAGAGAGAGAGAGAGAGAGAGAGAGAGAGAGAGAGAGATAAAAAGAGAGAGAGAGAGAGAGAAAGCGAGAGAGAAAGCAAGAGAAAGCACGGAAGCGCAAGAGGAAGACCTGCCTTCCCTTACACTGTATCTCAGCTCCACCCCTGGGCGTGTGCAGCGCTCACATTGCCAATCCCTGCTGTAGACAACAAACTGAACACAAGCACTAGACTCAGCCCCATCAAAAGTATGAGGACTTGGGGGGACATAGCATACCCAATACAGTACTCAAGAGCCTTAAGCCTAGAGTCATTTTGGGTTCAGTGTTTTGTACATGTCTTCTTTCTTTGGAAAATATCTTGCCCAGCCTATTAACCATGGGTTCTTACGACTTTTGACATGTTCCAGTAGGTTGGTTGTCTATTTTTCCTCGGTTCTAATCTACCTCAGAGCTATTTGAAAATATGGAGCCAGGTTTGGTGGCACATGCTTGTAGTTCTAGCACTCAGTAAGCTGGGGCAGAAGGATTCCCATGTTGAAGGCCAGTCTGGGATACATAGTGAATTCAAGACCAGCCTGAAGTACATGGTAAGACCCTGTGTGAAAACAGAAACAAAAACAAACAAAAGAGAACATACGGATTTTAAATTCAGTCTCTCCTTATTCCACAACCTATGTTTCTTCATGGTTTTGTTCAGCTTCTCTTCTATCCACTGCCTTGCCTTGATACTGGGAAATTTTTGTGTCATCACCACTATTAAATTCTGAATGATTTGTTCTTATATAATACCTTGTTATATCTGTACCTAATATTCATTGTAACTTACTTTTTCAAGTGGTGTTTAATTATTATATAAAATACTACCCATGATTACATAACCTTATATTACATGTCATTTAACTTAAAAATCCTCAAGATTTCTTGAGAGGTATTCTTTAGTCTGAGAAGACATAATCTAACTCACTCATCCCCAGATGTTTGGATTTTATAATCAACTTGTTTTCATTTTTAAATGGGGAACAGATATAGGTGTAATGACTTTTAATTTGCCATATAGAAGCATTCATAATGTAAGTACACTAATACAAATTATCCATTAGCATTATCTTTTTGAAGAAAAATAGTAGTAGTAATTTAAAGAGTAAAATTGTGCAGGGTGTAATCTCAGAAGTTAAGACCACCATTTCTTTAAAGTGAGTATTAGTTTTATGTAAAACTCAAGGCATTATTCCTAGTTTTTCTTAATTCGTTGTGGATATAATATGTGTAGTACATTGGGGTATGGGTCCACTCCCCTCCACTCACCTGAACCTGGACAACACCACCCCTGACCTTTGTCCTAAGGCCTGCTACACAGAGACAGAGACAAGAAAGACAAAGATCCTTGGGTCCACCTTGAAAAATTCTAAAGTCCTAAACTAAGACCCATGCATGCCAAATTTTCCTGTGTGATCTTTCTTTACTTGCAACTCCCTGAAGGTTCATGCTTATGGGCTGCATCTCCTACAACTGACTATAACAGAGGGAATTATGGCATAGGATGTGCACAGTAGTCCCAACTGACCTGACTCAGCACCCTGTCAATCACGTAGTCACTCATGCTCTGGGAGACCCAATGAGAGGTGCCCTAGACCCAGTGCAACATCTTAAATCTTACACCTACCACCTTCAGCGCTTGTGTCATTTTCCATTCCAGTGGCGTGAGCCCACTTGCTGAGCAAACTGTCACCTAACTAACTTCATTCAACTTCGCTGCTTTTTCTTTACTATCACATTCCACATCTAGTTCTTTGTTCCTCATTCACAAGAATCTAGAAACCTGCCCAGGACTCCATCACCATGGCAACAGAGAGATGAAAACTTTTTGTATGACTTGGTACTAGGCCGTGGATTGTGGTCTGGCTGGCCCAGGTTTTCTCTAAATTCATCTAACAAAAATTTACAAATGGAATGTGAGCACCCCCTCGGCCCTCCATCCACACCAGTTTTAACCTACTTAAAGTAGAGCTCTGCTTTTCTGATGCTGAATGTTTCAGCAAAATATCTTGAAATGAAAATGAAAATATCTCTGAGAGACAATGCTTTAGATCATTTGAACTTTGAATAGCTTTCGTTTTCCTTCTGTCTCTTGCCGATGCCCTTTGTTTATGTAGAGTCAAGCTCTCAGTATTTAAAAAGGTAAAGAGTAGTTCACAAAAATCACAAACAAGATTGGGTTCACAAAAATCACAAACAAGATTGGTCATTTCCATCTGTCCTGGTCTTTGGAGTTGGAAATTCCTTTGGGGTCCAGTTTTGTCACACAGAACCATTTGTGCCTAATTTCACAAAAGATTTTGGTGGATAGTCCTCATGACTACCAGCTTATTACTAAAAATTTGCATTGGTCTTTATTTTTTAGGTACAGTGGGGTCCTGAAAAAAGTTTAATTCCAGGATTTGGTGTAGTGACCTTGGGAAGATATTGACAGAGAACCACAATTTTATTGTGAAAACAAAACAGCTGTTTCATATAGAATTCAGTAAAATTGCAGCTACCTTAGTATTTAACAGCCATGTAGAGGGAAGCAAAAATAGAGACCTTGTTACCATTGGTCTTTTAATCATTCTTTTCTATTGATTATAAAGATCAAATGAGTAAATAGCCTAGGTCTCTGCATAAAAATAAAAAAATTGCAACATCTGAGTTGGAACTTGTAGAATTGCCTTTTTCTTCCATTGAATGTAAGCATTTCTTGGCTTCGGGCCAACCCGAGTGTAAGTTTTTTATCAGTAATTTAAATAGATTTTTGTATTAGACTTGAAAATGTTTCCTTTTTAATTGAAAACTTATCAATTATTTAAATCGCTTGCAGCCTGGGGCTGTTAATTTTATGAGTGCCATAGTAATGGCATTCAGTGGTTTTTGATACATGTGACACGTGGAATATCACATTGTGGTACGGATTTGTCATGCCAAAAGGTTGGGTGCTGTTAAATAATAACCAGCATACTAAACTGAAGTCTGTTGTCACACATTAGTACCATTTTATGTAAGTTATTTAGAAGTTGTATTCTTTTCTTCATTCAATATATTTTTAAGAGATAATGAGAAGAAAACAAAGCTATAATAAATTGTCTTTTAAGAAAATGTAAAGTGATTTGGTCTCCAAGGAAATATTTAATGTATTGAAAGAATTCAGCAGCCAAGTGTTATTACAGCAGCATTGTGATAGCTCTCTGCATTTTGTTATGAGTTTGTGTTAATCAACAATCTGTTTTTATAGCGTAGTTTCTTATAAGTTATGTTGTTAGAATATTCCACTTCTGGGATCATGGCTTTTCCTCTGACACTGTTGTATCTTTTTAATTCCTCTATAAAGTATTTTTTTAATTAGAATTTGAAATGCTTTATTAGGAAAAAATATACACAACCTACATATTCTGAAAACTAAATACCTGATCATTGCTAATTATTTAAAGGACCCTGTTAAATATTCCCTTAATGTAGTTTAAATTTTTTTCTGTTGTTTTGTTTTCCATTTTCTAGAAAGATTGGAAATAGTATGTTGCTTTTTTCCTTCCATATTTCTATATTTGTTGTCTGGTAGTACTGTTTGGGGCCCAGTTCTGGAGGGGGTAATTTTAATATTAAACTTACCTTTTTTTTCAGGTGACCTTTCATAGAGGAGCTCAGTAGTATATCTTGCTTTTATAAGCAGATTCATATTTGTTTCTGCAAAATCTTGTGTCTAGTGGAGGGGTTTTTTAACCTGGTTTTCTTGATACTAAGAGCAGCTTTATGAGTGGAGCATAGTATTAACAAGAATAATTTTCTTCATTTTGCTCATTTTCTCTCTTTATACCGTTTCCCCCATTGCCAGAAGAGTGTGGGATGAGCGTTACTGTAATGCCTCCCATTATGGCAGAGACCTTGTGTTTTAGTGGAGTCTTAAGTATTCCCTTTGGCATACTCGGCCATCATGTACCTTGTTAGACATTGGCTACTGCGAGGGAAAAGTACTTTTTGACCTCTGTAGCACCCTGTAAATTGGGCTATGATTAGCTTTATCATAGCATGCAAAACTTGGATATTGCCTCTGAAATCATGCAGTTATGGAGTTGGAAGGGAACCTTAGAGGTCTTGTCCACTTCTTTCATTTTACAGTATTGAGCCCATGTGAAGAGAGCAGGCTCAGAGATGAGTTAGGAATCTTGTAGTCCCAGTGGCTTTACTCCTGTTTTAAATAGGGAGTGTTTCACTTTGTTTGTTTTGTGTCTGTTAAGATTTTGCTAACAAAGCTTTTCAAATACTGTTTTTCCTGATTACAAGAAACAGCGCTTTTTATTAGAATGCCAGTGTACCTGAGTTTAAATAACAGTGTAAAAAATACCTCGTGGGCTTACGAGATTTCAAAAATCTCATCCTTACCTAGGAGGTCAAGTTTTACCACAAAATTTGTTGCCCACTTAAGAGTTGAATGTTAAACAGAGCTTTTGCTATCACGAATTTTCTTTAAAGAGAAAAAAAAGGAGCCGGGCGTGGTGGCGCACGCCTTTAATCCCAGCACTCGGGAGGCTGAGGTAGGCGGAGCATTGTGAGTTCGAGGCCAGCTTGGGCTACAGCGCGAGTGCAAGGCCGGCCTGAGCTACATAGTGCGACCCTGCCTCAAAAAACCAGGGCCAGGAGTTTGGCTCAGTGCCTTAAGCACCTGCCCTGGCAGGCGCGAGGTTGTGAGTTCAATCCCCGGTGTCGCAAAAAAAAAAAAAAAAAGAGAAAAAAAATTGGCCACTCATTTTCCATATAGTACTTTTAAATATGCCCCAGATTAAACAGATTATGTGTGGACTTCTTCTGACAAAATGAAGTCTTCATTGGGTGTTTAGCCCCTTCTTCAATACAGTTCATCTAAACAACTGATCATATCACCTGTTCTGCAGGCAGGGAGGCAAAGAGCAAGAATGGGGAACTGAAAGGAATCATTTGTTTTAGAAATTACTCAGTTTATTTACTCAAATAATGACATGTGCCAAGCCGGAAGGAAAGTTTTTGTCTTACTCTCTCCTTCTAGTGAAAGAATAGAAGTTACTTTCAGAGAGCTAGATTATTTTAGCTGTGTTCTTTGGGTTTTCTGGGATATTTAGATACTCTTGAAGTGGTGATACAAATGGAGCAGTTCCTTATTTCTCCCCCATTATGAAATGTCTTGGGGTGTGTTTAGTAGCAAAGAGCAGAAACATTGCAGTTTGCCCCAACAAAGGATTTATTATGTAGCTTTTGGAAGGTGAAGGTGAGCAAACAGGCCCCAGCCTCAGTGGCACCGGAGCACTCTGGGGACTTCTGAAACAAGGGCTTTGTGCCACCAGTATTTTGTCATTGATGGGGCTCTGCTCCCAGCTCAGTGGCTTCTCGGTGAAGGTCTCAGCACAGCCTGTTTGCAGGGAATGTCCCATGGGCCCTGTGTCTCCAAGGCCCGGATGGTTCTGTTTTATTTCAGTGAAAAATTCTCTGGAGCTACTGTTTCACCTTCTACTCTAGAAAGATGGAAGAGTTGCTACCGCTCAAAGTCAGGTGAAAGGTCAGTGTAGACATTGCCACGGGCTAATCATGGAGACAACTCTAGAAGCTTTACCTGAGAAGATGCCCTAAGTTTTGGGCCCATTGCCATGTACAGATTTAAATTTGTTCTGCCAATACACATTAACTTATACTTAGCCAAGTTGCATGTCATCTGCTATTGGCTGCCCAAACTTCGATTCAGACCATCTGGAGCTCTCAGAAGTCCTTTATAGTTTTATTATCCAAAACAAATAGTGTCATCATTAAACTTGGCCGACTTGCTGCCATTTTCACTTCCAGATCATTAGTTAATACATCTATCGGGTAATCCTGGCCTGTAAACAGGTCTCAGAGTTGTTCCCTGTTGACCTTGTCACTGGAAGACTTTTATTTTCTTTCTTGTCATCTAATCACATGTGTAGGTCCTTCATCTGGAATCAGATAAGGAGGAGCTTCAATGGTGCATCATAAGTTTTCTTGAGGTAGGGCCAATGAGTTGTTAGAAAGCTAGGAGACCTGAGGCCAGGTAGGTAAATGTCACAACTAATTCAGTATGCAAAACAGATTGGCTTTGTTCCCTACTTCCCTCTCTCCCTCCATCCCTTCTTTGCTTTTTTGCTTTTGTAGTGCTAGCGGGTGAACATAGAGCCTCATGCACGCTAAGCAAGTGCTCTATGTCCCCAGCTGTGCATTTTTTTTTTTTTTGACTACTTGGACAGTTACATGTTTTGCGAGAGGTCTGCATCACAGAGGAAAAGCCTCTTCATGTAAAGTGTAAAGATTAATTGAAAGATGGTATAATGATGACACATCTGAGTAGTGTTGTAATAGAATTGGTTGCCATTTGACAAAGTTAAGATTGTTAAGTTCTTGCCCAGGAAAATTAATAAGTCAACTACGGACTACAAATAGTCAGTTAGTTTATTGATTATCACTGTAGCTACTGACTGAGCTGCCAGTAATTGGGTATACTTGCAGTATTGGCAAAATAGGAATTTGAAAATTTTATTATTGGTAGGAAAAAGCCAATGTGTTTGTTTCTTGTAAGTAAATTACTGTGCTGGTTTTGCTCTCTGTTAGAAGGCACGCTAAGGAAAGATTTTGTAAACTGCCCTGTTACAGTGGATGGAAGAATACTAAAGATGCCGCCATGTCCTTTGTCTGTGAGTAGGTCAGGACCCATGAATCCTGAGTGTGTGATCATCCCTCCTGCTTCTCCTCATGAACATTTGAGCACCTGCTACATGCCAGGCACTGTATAACAGTGGTTTCCAAAGGTTTTGGAAGCATAGTCCTTTTTAAAAACCTGAGGAAGGTTGTTTATTCTTTTCCCAGTGAATTCACATGAAGCCACTTTGCATGTATAGTTTCAGGAGCTTCAAGGAACTCCCAAAGCCCATATAGTCTCTGCCATTAATATCTTTGTAAGCTGAGCAAGGTAGGTATTTTCCTGATTTTTACAATAGAGTGTACTGAGGCACAGACACCTGGGGTCTTTCTCTAAGTCACAACTAGTAAATAGAGAGCTGGGGCCTCACATTACTCACTCACTGAGTTGTTACTCACCCGAACAACCGGTTTCCACACAGCACATGTGTGCTGGACAGAGCACCCAGCTGAGTGCTCAGCGGGGGGATGGATACCGTGAACACACAGTTTGCTCCCTGTGGAAGTGCTTGGTAGCAAAAAGGAAGCAGAGATCCATGTGAGAGGTCAAGAAAAGCTCAGCATTACCAGGCAGAGTGACAGATGACATGAGCTCAAAGGAGTGTCCAACCTGCAGTGGGGGCCCAGAAGGATCCTGAAGAGGGTGGTGTCCCAGTGGAGTAAACAAAGGCCAGGAGACTGAGAAAGGTGTTTGGGGCTGAGTGAGCAGTGTGTTTAAAGGCTCTGAGGGATGAGAGTGCCTAGTGTATTCAGGAGCAGTTCGGTCTGTGGACTCTAGGGGAGGAAGGTGGGTCACTTCATGGAGGGCTTCAGGTTGCAGCCACATCTATTTATGTCCTGCAGGGTGTCTGGAGGAGACTAGTTCTGAGGCTCAGAAGCCACCTGGGGCAGTTTCACAATTACGGACAGTGGTGCCTGCAGGGCTGGAGAGAGGTTAACTGAGCTGGGAAGTGGGGAAAATGTCAAGTTGGACTGAATGTAGCAAGAGATGATCTGGATTACTTCCAGATTTCTCGCTTTGGAAATCAGGTGATGGAGATGGTGTTTACTGACTTAACAAACCAAGGGGGCAGTATAGGATCCGAGGGAGGGGTGGGAAAGGTAGAGAATTAAGTTTTAGACCTGTTGTGTTGGAGGAGACTTTGGACAACCACTTGGATGTGTTCTGAGTCTTGGGAGAGAAATCTGGGCTAGAAATAAAGATTTGTGATTCATCAGCTCCTAATTAGTCTCAATGACTCCTCTGGTAATTGAAACCTTTGAAGTGGTGGAAGTAACTCAAGGAGAGTATATAATGAGAAGTCAAGGTTGGTGAGGAACCACAGGGAACTCTAGCACTTAAAGAGAGTGGGCAAAGGGCCACTAGCAGGAAGCTGAGTGCAGTGATTGGAGAGGTGGGAGAAAAGCCGGGGTGGGGGGCACAAGGACAGAGTTGGAGGTCACCCATAGCACTTAGGCTTCCTGCTGCTTTGCCAGCCAAAGGACATGACTGAACTCCCCTGGGGAATGAGCGACCCAGCCAGAGCTCTCCACCAGCCCAGCAGTCTACCCAGCAACCTGTCTGTGTAGTTAAATGTTTGAGGAATGAGATCTTTGAGGTCACTTACCTGTTAACTCTTGAATGGTAAACATATACTTTATGGTCTAGGTGCAGGAGCTAAATAGGAAGTATTTTTCTTTGCTCACTGATAAACCATTTGCCTCCACTGTTAAATAGAGGTGATGATTCTCCCAGAGCAGGAGTGTGAAAAATTAAATGAACACAGATAGGTATGTAACACTGAGCCTAACACACAGATACTTAGGGAGTGAAACTAGTTTCTCTTTCCCTCTGCAGTGCAGGGGATCAGACCCAAGGCACCACACGTACTAGGCAAGTACTATACCACTGAGCTACATCCTTAGCCTTCTTTCTTATTAGAGAACTTGTGCCTTGTAGAATTAAACTGTGTTGTTTTGGAACTCAAGTTTTTTATAATGCAGATTTCCATGAAGAGAAAAATTTAATTATTGATTGAATTGTGCTGTTAGAATTAGGTTTGTAACAAATAGGAACATTGTTCGGATAAACTTGCAAACAAAACAAAGCCAAAAATTGTACTTGTTATCCCCTTGTCGAATGTGGCTTTCTGTTTCAAATTAATTAGATTTTTGGATAACTGTGCTAAACTTTGTCACATCCTTATTAAAATTGTTTAAGGATTTTGAAGAATATCTCAGAGGGACTCTGAAACTAATCTAAGTCTGGTGCTGGAGATTCCATTAGCGGTTGTAGAACTGATTAATCTTTTACCCAGTTAACTTATTGATTATTGCTGCAATTACTGCATGTAACAGATTATGCAATGGATGGTAGCAGAAAATCTGTAACTGCTGCTTCTGTTTTCAATTTGAGCAGTGTTTTGTGTTTTACATACATAAGTATTTCTTTTTTTAAATGCTTGAGCACTAAGAGAAAGTATTGTGCTTAATATTGTTTCAGTATTAGAGATTTTTAAGAAAACTTCTCAACTAATACTGAATGATAGTTTACCAAGTGCTTTCACTAGTTCTATTGCTACAGTTTAGTTTTTGAGCTTCACAATGACCCTATGTAATAGGGTAAATAATCTTACTCTCATTTGGAGGAAACTAATGTTCAATAAGGTTAAATGACTTCCTGAAGGCTATACGAGTTAATGAGTAGCAGAACCAAGATTCAGCCACATTTCATCAATAAATATTTATCAAATATCTACTATGTGTGAAATTTTGTATTAAAGGAAATAAAAACTGAGGCAGGATTATAAAGTTTAAGATAAAGAAGTTGTTTGGGTAACTCCCAAGTTATGGCCCCATTGCTGCTAATGGTGATGGGTTACTTTTCTGTCCAGACTATGTTAAGTATTTTAGTATATGAAGTTTAGGGTTTTTGTTGTTGTTGCTGGTGGTGGTGGTGGTGATAGTTTATTTGTTTTTGGCTAGAAGCCTTGTCTTTGTCATTACTGATCGTTCTATTACTATAGTTATACCTTGGTACTCTACTGTTTTGAAACATCAAATTTGGTACTTCCCATTTTGACATGAAAATTTTGTCCCAGGACTCCTCATTTGCATGGTATCTGACGTGCATGCTAGAACTTATTAATGTCTATTGCCTCTTGACTCACCAACCTTTTCAGCCAAAACAACTTGTTTGTTATCCATTGTTTTTGCTACTTGTCTCCCAGACCCAACTACCAATGCCCACTGAGGCCCTACTGTATTTAGAATCAAACTGGAGTGAATCTCTTTAAAGGAGGAATATATTAAAGACACTAAAGAGAGGCCCAAGATCTGAAAACAGCTTGCCCTGCAGTTTATAAATTATCTGTTTTCTGATGAGAGTCTAATAGCTGTGCTCTGGGGAGACCCCAACCTCATTTACAGCTGGGCAAAGCGAGGTGCAGTAGCACCGCCTCTCAGGATTGTGTGCTGGGGGACAGCTAGTGATGACACTCGAAGTTCCTTGCTCATTCACTAGATAGCACAGGCCTGGTAGCCTGTAGGACTGCTTTGTGCCAGGAGGTACACACATGCCCCAAGTTTTTATCTTTGTTCCAGACACAGTGACCAGAGCTTGGTGGCCTCCTGGCCCTCAGCAGTCAGTGGTCCTCAGAGGTTCTCAGAGATCCAAGGTGCAGTTATCCCATGCCATGGGTTTGGTTACTACATTTCTGATGTGGCTTTGATGGTGAACTACTTTGCTCTGGAACACAGGTTCTCTGTTAATATAAACACAGATCAAACTAGTATGTCAGCAGGAGAAAATATACTTGAATTCAGAAGAGTTCTGAAAAAAGAAAAAGCAAAACCTGACTGATTACTTTAGAGAAGCTGGTTAAGTGCCATATCAAATATTACCATGACTGTGTTGATCATAGTACGGAGATCGGTATAGATTGCTTAGAAATTCTCACAGTGATTACAAAGTATATATAATTTGCCAGTTGGCTGGCCCAGACCTACAATGAAAACAAAACCATTTTTATTTATTTATTTTGTAAGGTAAATAAATAAAGCTTGAAAACGGGTCAATTTCATGCATGCCAGATTTTATAGTAGGAAAAAAATACATTACACCTCTACTGACCCTTTATGTTTGAGGTTATTTGTTTTCAAACTTGACCCCAAGCACCAATTTCAGATAACTATAATTAATTTGTTAGAGCATACGGATATTTTGTTTTGATTTCTAGGATGATGACAAAGTAGTAACTGAAATTACTAGCCTATTGTACATAGCAATTAATTAAAGGAAAGTGTTACCTATAAGGGAACACCACCACCTCTGTTGTCTCATATCAGTATAAAAAGGCAGTAATTTTTTTGACAGCCACTGATTGGAAAGTTGCTTGCAGCCTTCCAGAAGCAAGGGGGTACATGCTGTGGATCAATAACCGGCAAATTTCCCATTAAAAAGAATACCTGAGCAATGTTCCAAATAGCCACTGGCATCTTAATTTTCTACGGAAACCTCAAATACTTGAGTGCTGAGGACAAGTCATTTTCGGACAATTTTTCCAGACTACTTGTTAACAGTTATTGCTGTCCCAAAAGGTTGGCAGCCTACATGATTGATATTTCATTTACTTGTCATCGCTGTTTGAGTAATGGCAAGTGCTGTATTCCTGTGGTTTTGAGGTACCGAGTCTCCAGAAAAACATGGCTTTGGTATGTTTTCCACAGTGTGTGTTTCCCATATGTATATAAGTTGTTAGGTTCACAGAAGGAGAGGATCACTTTCCTGTGCTGTTTGAAACCCTTTGAAGAGCAGGCACACTTAGATCTGTCCATCACTACCAAAATTCACCTTCGCCTTATTTTATTAGGGCACAAAGCTTTAGACTTACTAACTTATGATTCCTAAGATAATGTGGAATTTTATAGCTATCTTTCTTTCCTAAGAAACCAATCTTGATCTTACAATAATTTTAATGTACATTAAAGCATTAGGAAACTATATATATCTTCTAAAAAGATACTTTTTTTTTTAGAATGTCAAAAAAAGACAATCCAGGAGGAATTTTCTAAAAATTTGGTAGGTAAATAATAATGTGTTTTAATGTCAAAACAGCAAAGATGAAAGAGAAGTTCTGCTTTTTTTTTTTTTTTTTTTTTTTTTTTTTGTGGTGGTGGTGGCAGTACTGGGGATTGAACCCAGGGCCTTTGCACTGAGCTATATCCCCAGACCTATTTAAATATTTCTTAAATTTTGAAACAGCATCTCACTAAGTCACAGAGTTGCTTAGGTTGGACTTGAACTTGTGATCCTTCTGCTTCAGCCTCCCAGAGTGCTGGAATTGTAGGCATGAGCCATAATCCCTGACTAGGAGCCCCACATTTTGACAGTCCCTCAAAATACAAAATCAGCAGCTTTCGTGATTGATATTTTTCCGCTGAGATCATCATTTTGTTGTTTGCTTAGCATTGAAAGAAGTGAGTCCAGAACATCTCCAGATTAAGTGGGCCTGTGCTCACCTATTCAGATATTAAGGGAAATGGCCCTCAAACCACAATACAACCTACTTCATAATTTGTGTTTATGAGGAACAATTAAAACTCTTTTCTGAGAACTTTATTTCCTGTGCTCTGAATTTTGCAGTGAA
Source organism: Dasyprocta punctata (assembly GCA_004363535.1). Lineage (NCBI taxonomy): Eukaryota > Metazoa > Chordata > Mammalia > Rodentia > Dasyproctidae > Dasyprocta > Dasyprocta punctata. Next base: position 16,528 of record RJWM01003960.1, read on the forward strand.
ATTTGATCCATTCTGAAGGGTTTATACAGTGAAAGCATAAGAGGTATGTTTGCTTGAAGCTAGGCTGCCATTTTGGCTTAATAATCGTGTCATTTTTGGATGAATCATGTCTTGGTTGCTGCTTTCAGTCTCTGAGACTTGGATTTCTGCTGCCTGTGTTTTATGTACAGATGTGTGTAATGTTTCATTCACTAGCATGTAAGTCTAAACCAAATGTGAAGCTTCTCATTTGGTTTGTATAACCCAGAACAAGAGGACAAGAGGCAATTGGAGCAATTTCTACTAAAACACTTTGTGGCATTTTAAATATATGCCATTTAAAATATTTCTTGAATATTAATATATAGCGTTAATTAGTATTTTTATTCTTAAAGCTAAGTGGCTGGTGTGGAGGCTAACACTGTACTGGATTTCCAACGCCAAGTAGTTCACTGTAGCCATTTTGATGTGCCAGTAGGGGAAAAGTATTCTCAAGGCTGATATGTGCATACCAGCAATTTACAAAAGTGCTATGAATTAAACAACCCATAAGCGTCTGTTCCAGTATTCATACATTACTGAGTAATCTTTTTCTATAATCTCTTTGCAGTATTATTCCACAGTAATGGAACAGCAAGTAAATGGACAGTTAATAGAGCCTCTGCAGATATTTCCAAGAGGTAATGTTGAACAAATTCTAATCAACAATGATTATTTCAGTAAAGTGTTTCATCAACAGTTATGTTTTCCAAAGGTTTAAATGCACATAACATGATGTTTAGCTCTTAATTTGAAAAAATAAAAGAAGTATTCATTATCGTGGGGATTGCAGGCTATATTATAGTTATAGCAGATAAAATATCTAATTTACTAGAGTAAATTAAACTAACTAGATTGTTTTTTTTTTTTTAAAGTACATACTTACATTCGCTTAAAGAACTCTTTGGGGGTCCACATGGTTTCTAGACCAAGGCAAATGAATGACTTTATTCTGGATATTTATAAATTGTGGCCAAAGGTGCAATGGAGGAGAAAGCTTTTGGCTAGTATACATAGCTACAATGTACAGAGGGGTTTTAGGAAAGAAACTTGGGTTGAATGCTGGGTGCTTGGTTTTGGCAGGGAGGTATAATTGTTAAATCTCTAAAAATATGAGCTGATGAGGGTGAGTCTCAGTGAATCACCTGTCAGGTAATTTTCTTCTACTAGCCTTTATACTAGCCTTGTATCAGATAGGATTGCTCAACTGTGCATAAATATTCCTTCAAAATTTGAATAATGGTGAAAAAGAACTATTTAATTATATAAACCATTAAGATTAAGTATTCTGCCCATTATATAATGCCCCACTTGGAATCTGTGTTTTCTAACTACTGCAACAGATAAGGAAATTCTCTAAGTAACTCTTCTAGAAATAACTTAATTGAAATAATTAAAAGTTAAACTTACCTTCGTTAACTAATACTGTACAAATAATCATGGTATGAGTTTTCCAATTAAACATTCTAGACTTTCATTACCTGTAACTCTCTGAAGTTTGAATGGCTCAATTAACCAGTAGGCTCCTATCTGCAGTGACAAAATCTCCAAAGACAGCTGGCTTGGCCAGCCCATTGAGCAACTCTGGGTTCAAGAACGATCCTGCTATTCTGTGTAGGTGGCAGAGTGAGGAGCGCTTATCACGTTATTAATAACCTATTAAAATGCTAAGGAAGTGAATAAAATTGGGTCACTTAAGGCCAATTATCATCTGAACCAAGGATTATAATTAGTCCAATTCTGTTGTACTTGAAGACTAAACATCAAAACAGAAAAAGAGTGAACATGAGAGAAATGTCACCATTTTGTGTATTAGGACACTAACAAGGATGCGGGTGTTTTCTTAATGTTCTCAGTAAATGCAGAATTTGGGCACGTTTCAAAAATCATTTCTCCATAAGGAATAGTTTTTTACAAACTGAAAATTTCCATTAATTGCTTCACGGCTCTGGGTAGCAAACCCAAGTATAGCTTCCTGGAAAATTCCTGTTCCAACACTATGGGGCTTCATTTTTCTTTTCTAGAAAAATATTTACTTCTCTTTACATGAAATCTTCTCAAGTTTGTTTTGTTTTCTTTCATTTTGTGTTTAGTCCTGTCAGTGTCACAGTATATCATGGTGCCCCCTCCAATGGTGATAACAGCTAGTTTTAGACATGGCTTTGCAGAGGCATTGATACTACCTTATGTGCCATTATTCTGTTTCTCCTAACAACACCACCTCGGTTGTGTTAGGTATTATTTCCTCTGTTGTGTGAATGACACTGTTGAGGTTCACAGAGGTTAAATCACTTCAGGGTCACACAGCATGTAAGTGATTGATATGCCCTTTGAGTAAGAATTTTATCTAAATTATAATTTGCTTAGAGTGGAAAGGCATGCAAGTTAAAATACCACTGCAGCGTGCGTGATACTAACTTGAAATCCTGTCTCCCTGTCTCAGGTGGGATTTTGTGTTTCATCTCTTCTGGTTTTTGCCATCTTCTCCTTTTTGCTACCTGTCTACATCTGTCATATGTAGATACGTGAGATTATAAAAGGCACACAATTTGAATGTAGATTCATTGGGTGTAACTACCTAGTGGTTAGGGCCCCCAGACCTTAGGTTTGGTGTCAGGCCCCATGTTATAAAGAATTGTTAAACTGTACAAATCAGCTGCAAAGGAGAAAATGATTCTGGTCTAGTAACATGTTTTCCTCCTTCCAAGTAGCACAGTTGCCTGGTGTAGTAGCTCTCAGCTCATGGCCAAGTCTTCCTGTAGTTAAAAGATGTGTTAAATATTGAGAAATATGAAATTTCACTAACCTTCTAGTAACTTCTGGCTCATGACTTTAGGATATATGAGGTTCCTGGCTTTTTTGGAATGCTGTTTCAAATTCTAGTTTAAAGACTTGAAAAGCCAAGCAGATGTTAAAATTAAAGATAAGAGTTTATGCCTATCTTCTCATTCCTTGAGTGCCCTGGATACTTTGGTGGAAATATTTTAAGGTGTTGTCTTGGAACTACTGGATCCCTCAAGGATCACACACTAAATATATATGACTGTTTTACTCAAAAACTTAATTTTCACTGGGTATGGTGGTACACCCCTATAATCTCAGCTACTTAGGAAACTGAGGCAGGAGGACCACAGTTCAATAAATTAAAAAGGAATAGGGTATAAGTGGTAGGGTGCTAGCCTTGAGTGAGGTCCTAGGTTCAGTCACCAGTACAAGGCCAAGAAAAAATTAAGTTAATTTCCTTGTTAAGGAAATAAGATTTGGAGCCTCAATTTTAATGTATTTTAGAAAGATAAATAAAAGCCCTTTATTAAGATTTAGATACATTTTCTAGAAAAGTAACAAATTTGAATTTACTTGAAATATACAAAATAAAAGCAATTGTGCTTTTTAATTATTACATCTTTTTATCAAGCAGCTGTATTTTTTATCAGAAACAGAGGAAAAATACATGTACTTCCAAGGGATAAAAAAATCAAATTCATCCTCCCCTAAACAATCAATCAAAACTGACAGCCCCTTAACATACAATTTGTAGGGCACTGTAGTTTTCAAGTGGAAGTGGTCTATGACATGGGCTTTTGTATATTTAACAGTTGATGAAGAAGCATCTGCTGAATTGGAAAAGTACTAACCTGTAATAATTAATATTATTTTTTGTGACACTGCTTTTTCTTTAGTCCTAAATTTTAGAAGATGTCAGGATTTGTAATAAGTGTAATGAAATCAGTTATGTATTTGTATTCCAATAAATTCAGTTGTTCATGCCTATACAAACTAGTGTTCAAACTTGAGGATTCCATCTGGCAATCCTTTTGGCCTTAAAAGCTCTTTTTCTACTACTCCTCCTCCAAAAAAAACAAAAACCCCAAAATCTTAGCTCTTTCAGAGTAGTTTAACTGTTAGTAGATATAATGTAATAGACTGAGGAAAAATTGCAGAAATGTGAATTATGAAAGGAATCTAATCATTTTAGCTCAGTTAACTTGATTTTTATATGTTTTAATCAGAAATTGGAATTTATATGAAGTGGTGTCAGAAAGCTCTTTGCATTTATAAATGCTCACTCCTGCAAGTTAAAACCCCGGTTCATAATTCCCACTTTGGGTCTGGGGAGCCACTTTTCAATCATTTCTCTCTGCTAATTTTGGTGTCACCCTCATTTCTTTTTAAACGATTCATTTTGAGCAAATTTGTAAATGGCCCTGATGTGTTCTACAATTTAGTCAATTACTGTTTCAGCCTGCAAGCCTCCTGGGGAACGGAACATACATGGCCTGAAGGTACGAATTTCAATAATTGTTTCAGTAAAGTTAGATGGATTTGTAATGCTGTGTTCCACTTATTGAAATGTCAAATAAAACTGCACTTTCTCAAGCTCTGACAAGCGATCTTTTTTTATTTTTTTAAATGGGAGGTGGAGGGGGATTCGTCTGTAGAATTTGCTGAGTATGTGTCTAAATTTGGATACTGGATTTTGGTGTTGTGGTTTTAATTATTTGGAATTGTTTGGTTGGTCAGCTTCTTTGGGATGGTCTTAGATAACTGGTCTCCTGAAAGATTTATTTGGGTGAGATTATAGTCTTCATTTCAGTGATTAATTAATCATGTAAGCATATTGCACACAGAGTACCTCCCTGTTCTTTTGGCATATTTATGCTGGAAACATATATCTAGTTAATGTCTTTTCATTGTTCTGTGCATTTTGAAGTCTGGATTTCTGCTTAAAGCTTCACGTCTGAAGAAAAGCAAGCTATTTTATTAGGCTCAAATATTTTACAGTGAATTACTCAGGCCTCATTTTTTAGGGCGTAAGAAGCAAGTCTATAGTGTTGTGTTTGATTGCAGAGCTGGGAGGATATGATACCTTGAAGTTTACTGCTAAACCCTGGATGTATTCTCAGTGTAGTTTTTGGAGCATATTTTCTGAATCTGTGCTCTAGATAGTGAGTTCCATTTTCCCTCTGTTTATCTCACCTTTTCAGCCCTGCTTAAGTATTTGAATAATGACAGGGATAGAGGATTATATAATATATGGATTCTACAGTTCTGTAACCTATATACTGAATAGATTCCAACTGTGGGTCTGTCTGGCAACAAGCTAATTAACCTTCATAGCAAAATGAGAAATGTGTGGCAAATTATAGGTTAATTAGAATCGTGTCCTCAGAGCACAGGACTGATCAAGATTCTTTCTTTACTTATAGGTGAATACCCGGGCCGGACCCTCTCAGCACACCAGCCCAGCAATCTTGGATTCACTTCCAAGCAATAGGTGAGAACCAGGCAGAGGGCTGTGGCCTGATATGGTCATCTGCAGAGCCGGAGCGGGATGGGGAAGCAGTCTGTGGAATGACCAACCCATGTGTATGTGGTTAAAAGGAAGCCAGTGAATTCACACTGATGACTGAAAAGCCAACACTGAGCCAGAACCCCTTCACATCCATATTGAGGTCTGCCTGGGTTCAGGGCTTCAGAGCTGCCTCTCCCTGACTGAGATGCAGTTCAGGTTTCTACTTCCCCTTTTCTGTCTCTCCCTCCCCATCACCCATACTCTGGGCTCTTCATCTCAGGGGCTTCACGCAGTAATTTAAAGTCTCTCCTCTGAGTCCCTTTGCTTTCCTGTCCCTCTCCACAGAGCCACTTCCCTGATTGCTTTGTCGTGGTGGCGGAGTATCTATGCACCAACTTTCCTGATCTGAAACATGGCTCACACAGTTCATCCCTCCTCAAGGAGTCAGCCTTGTTACTCACCATGGATCAGCGGCCTGGGGTGGGACGGCCAGGTCTTTAGTTCTCTGCAGCTGAGCTTTGCAGCTTTCTCTGTTGGCTGGGCACATGGGCCAGGGCCCTGCAGAGTGGCGGTGGCACAGGGCCAGAGGCCCACTCAGTACTCCCAACTCTAGGAAGGCAGGGCATTTCAGAGGGGGCATTGTCCATATAAGACTGACTGCAAGCCCAAGGAAAAGCAAGGGTTTTGCCTGGTGTTTTAGATCAGATGTCATCATGATACAAGAAGCAAAATGGAATTGAAAAGAAGGTAAGATGGTGAGGTGGAATAACTTTTTAGATCTCCCACATTCATTGTAACAACATGTGAGAATTAGTGTGGATGTTTAAAAGTCATGTGCATTCCGGTTATAAGATCATTGCATTAGATAGAAGTTCAGAGACCACCTGATAATCTAATGGTTCTTAGATGTTTGTCTGTGGTATCTTCATTTAGGGTTATGACCGCCTCCCAGATAGTAATGATCAATTGCTCTAGTAGTGTTTCCTGTTACAGCAGGAATGTTATTTGAAAAAGACCAACAGTTGATTTTAATATGCCACCTCAGGCTGCCCATGTTCTTTGCTCCAGGTATTAAGTCCCTCTTACTCACTGGGGGGGGTCCTGTGCCCTAAGGAATGGCAGTTATCCCCTGAAGTTCACCATCTAATGAGTATACAGGCAGAAAAAAAGAGTACATGGCAGTTATACTTTATGGTTAGTCTTGTGAAGGGAACAGACTGGGTGCCAAGAGAGATGACCCTAGACAGGGATTTAGAGTGGGTGCTCAAGGAAGGGTCCTTGGGGGGAGCAATGTTTCTGTCTAGACCTGAGAGATGAGCACAAGAGAGGGCCCTGCAGTGGAGGAGTCTGGCATGCGTGTAAGGAGCCAGTTGGGCAGGAGCACAGGGAGAGCTGCCGTACTGGGACAGGAGATAGAATGTAGTCAGGAGGGTTGGCCTTTCCCCTCCTGCTCTAGGGAGCTTAGTAGAGGGCTTGGCAGCAGCATGACAGGGCTGGCCTGTGTTTTATCAGACCCTCTGCCTGGGTGCAGAGGAGTAGGAGGAACACCCCTAATCCTGCCACCTTTGATGCTTAATGCACCATTCCTTGCCACAGGGGCACCAGGCCTTTCCACACATCCCTGGGGCAGGAGGCACTTTATTGGCCAAGGCAGCCCTCGCTTTATTTCAGTCCATCTTAGAAGGTTCTCTTTGCAAGCTAAGATTTGTGTCCCTTTAGTGCCTGCTTGTAAAGATTTAATTTAGTCCTCAGAAGATGCTGGTCCTCTCCTGTAGATCATGGCTCTTCCCATCGTTTTCCCTCCAAGCACATTTCTCCAAGTCTCCCTTCCTCAACATCCCCCCACCACCACTAACTCCCGAGTGCGCATGCACACACACACACACAGACACACACACATGAGGCCCCGTTACTCTTTCAAGGAAAACTGCCTGTTGCCTTTCACTTCTTCCTGACATCACGTACTTTCTGAGGGGCCACGCACCAGCAGCCCATTGCTGCACAGCTGTCTCAGGCTGTCCCAGTCATTGCCACCACCTCCTGGTAGCATCCTTCCTCCATCCTTGCCCCATTCTAGCGCCTCCTCCACACTGCCACTGGAGTGATCTTGCTCATCATATTCATTAGCTTTTCCTTAGTATAATGAAATCCAGAGGCAGCTGACTTTATGAAGTTAAGAGGACTTTTTAGCTCACAGTTTTGGAGGCTGAAAGCCCAGACAGTGCCACACAAGCCCTGGCAGCATCCTGGGCTCTGTCGCCTCCTGGCAGATTGTAGTGGTGGAGCACGTGCTGGAGCAAGCAATTAGTCCTTTTATAGGGTATAGCCTCAGTGAACCCAAGGGCCTCCCCCAGGCCCCACCTTTTCAAAGTCCACCTCCTTGCGCAGACCCATGGGAGATGAGTAAAGTCCAAGCCTTGGCAGTAACACCCTTGTGGGAGCCATCTTCCTCTGTTAAAGCCCATTACTGCTCTTCATGCCCCAGAGTGAAGGGAAGCCCCACGGGCAGTGAGCTGTGGCCTCTCACATCGGGCGCTCTGTCCAGTGCAGCCTGGCTCATGGACGCCAGGGCCCTGAGTGGACCAGGTCCTCTCGCTACTAGACCTGCACATCTGTTGCTGCTCTTTTCTCTCTGCATCCTTTTCTCATCCACACCTTCATCTTCAATCTGCCTAATCTTGATCATCTTTGTGGACCATGTTGACTTCTTTTAAAAAGCTGTCCCAATTACCAGCCACTCATCATCTATGCCAGGAAGCCTGTCTGTGATTCCTCTAACTGCGTCCCAGGCTTCTGTTGAGAGCAGCAGTGAGCACATTGTAGTCACCTCTACACACATGGTAGAAGCGTCCCCAGTAGCTTCTGTGCTCTTTGAGGGCAATGATGACAGCATATTGGTTGTCAAAAACTCGGTTCTTGTCATGATGCATGGCGCAAAGAAGATGAATGAATGAATATGTACTGTTCCTCCATTCCCTTTAAATCTCATCTCTAGATTGACGCATCCCAACTTGTTCAGCTTTCCTGATGGTGTTTCTAGGCCCTTTTACCTTTTCATTCTTCAGATTTCTTGACGCTTCTCTTCATGTGTCACATCCAGGTTACAGTTGAATGACATTTAAATTTTAAAATGTTTTCAGAAGTGGTTTTTTGATAGCTCAGGTCACTGTGACCATACAGATAAATGAAATATTGAATGAAGTGAATCACAAGGAAATTTCTAGGGTACAAAATGATGGGAATTTTTTTTTTTTTTGCTTTGTTTTTTGTTTGTTTTGTTTTTGGTGCTAGGGATTGAACCCAGGGCCTCACACATGCTAGCTAACCATGCAGTCACCACTGAGCCACACTACCAATTCCACAGGACGATTTTTTTTTTTTTTCATTTTTTGGTATGGGGGATCAAACTCACAACCTTGCGCCTGCCAGGCAGGCACTTAAGCCACTGAGCCAAATTCCCGGCCCTAGTTTTTTCAAGGCAGGGTCGCAGTATGTAGTTCAGGCCGGCCTTGCTCACATTGTAGCCCAAGCCGGCCTTCAACTCAGAACACTTCACCTACCTCAGCCTCCTGAATGCTGGGATTAAAGGCGTGCGCCACCATGCCCAGCTTCCACAGGATGATTTAAAAAAAAAAAAAAAATCAGACTAAGGTGGTAGCCACATATTGGCATAATGAATGGAATCAGTTTTTTTCTGTTATTTTCAGGGCATGAATTATTCCTCTCTTTGCCTTAGGTGAATGACTAGTTATTAAACTAAGCTTACTAATCTACATGGGTGTCCTAGGCCAAAATTACTGAGTTCACATCCCACTGCCAAAGCAAGTACTTTCCTACACAGCTTCGCTTTTTTTCTGTAAAACTGGGATGATTAAACTTTCCATCTACCTACCTCTGGTGTTAGTAAGACTGATGACGCTGTGTTAAGGAATCACGTTTTGTTTCTTGGATGAAAGGCGTTTGTAATGCAGTGAATCAAAATGTTATTATTTCAGGTTTATGACATAATGGAATATGTGTGGAGAAACAGTGCCCAGGCTTTGTTTGGGTGTGTCTTTACAATAATTGGAACTATCAAATTTGGAATCATTTATAGTAACACTAGGATTTAAATATTTCCCAGGTAAAAATGTATGTGTTTATATAAAAGATAGACTTTGAGCAAGGTCTGTACATTAGTTGTCTCTTTATAAGTTAGATACATCATTTAATAAAGTCTAGCACCCTTGGGTGAGGTCATGTCTTATAAAACCTGGGAAAGTAGAACTGAGCCTCCATAGTCTGGACTAGATTATGTAGAAGTTTAAGAAGTATTTAGAAAGAAGAGTAATTACAACTTGAAATGAATGTATGGTCTCAAGTTTGAGAAGTCTGAGATTTTCTCAAATGTAGTATATTAGAGGTGCTAAATGGAATGCATGTGTATTTTATATGAGATCCTGAGACCTTTTTCTTTCTGATGTTTTCATGATCTTTATGTCTTACTGTGTTGCTATGATGACTGCTACAATATAATAATAATCAGTTCAATGATCATTTAATGGTGTGATAAAAAGTAAAGTGAATATTTAATTTGCAAAATTTTTTACAGTAGAAGATGCATTGCCGTTAATCCCCTTCAGAATATGCCCCTTGTCACCAAACACACTAATCCCATCATTCTTGCCAGTTTCTGAAGCGGTTCTGAAAATCCTCTTTTGTGAGTTTGTTTAGTTGTGCTATCTTGCCTGCCTTTATGTCCTGAATCAACTCAGAGTGTTTACCTTTTGTAGTCATTTTGACTTTGGGAAAGAGTCAGAAGTTGCATGGTAGCAGATCCAGTGAATACAGTGGATGAGGGCACACTGTAATATTTTATTTGACAGAAATTGCCACAAATGTAAAGTGTAAATTGCTTCAAAAAGTGGCAAGAATGATGGGCTAAGAGTGTTGGAAGAGAGGAGGAGTATTTTGAGGAAGATTAATAGCAATAGGATTTTACTATAATAAATTCTAAATTAAACTCACTATATTTTTATCACACTTATATCGGACACTCAGCACATGCTAAGTCTTTGGCAAGGTTCAAGGATGAGAGGGGATGGAAGAGAAGTGTATAGAAAGAGAAGGGAATATAACGAGACATGGTCTGTCTTCTCAGGGAGTTCCCAGTCTTGGGGGAAGACATAGTGGAGAGAAGGCCATTTACATTAGTAACTAACACAAGGGAGAGAGTTAATGTGGTAAACAGGTAGAGGGTTAAAGTAGACAGGTTAAGAAAAAGGTTGACAAGCTTCACATGTCAACTAGAACATCAGCAGTATACCCTTTCTTACCCCGTGCTGTTATAGTGCATAAGCTTTCAGTTACAGAAGCAAATACCTGAGAAGGCTTGCATTGGCTTGTAGTTGTGGTGGTTTCAGTCCGTGGTCAGTTGGTTCCATTGTGCTTGGCTCGTATGGCCAAGTAGCTTGTTGTGGTGGGAGCATGTAGTGGAGGAAGATGTTCACTTCACGGTGGCAGGGAAGCAGAAAGACAGACCCGTGTCCTACAATCCCCGCCAAAAGCATGCTCACAGTGACCGAAAATCTCCCACTAGGCCCTCTGTCTTAAAATCTCTACCACTTTCTAGTAATGCCAGTCTGGATCACCAAGCCTTTAACATTTGGGCTTTAAGGGGGCATGCAAGAGCCCTGTGCTCAGAGAACATTTTCATGTCCCCTAGTAACACTGAGCACTGAGTTTCATACCTGTAAGACTCAGTGCTGTGTTGTAATATTTAATTTTCCTGGTTACCCTATAAAATTAATTTTTCCCCATTTTATAAAAAGATGAAATTGAGGTTCTGAGAGGATAAGTAACTTGCCCCAGATCACACAGCTGTTGAGAACCAGGCTTTATTTCCACAATCCACATACTTCCCAGGAAGTTGAATTGTAACTTTTAATTGTAGTAAAAGACCAGGTCTTAAGCCATCTGTTTTATCTTTGAAGTTGTCTGATCTTTGTTTGCTGTGAACATTCTGCGAGTGCATTGTTAAATACTTCGTGTTTAACAGATGATAGTGTCCACGTAGAATTGCCAGTGAAAGGCTACGCAAAGGCTGCGGAACTAATGGCCAAAATGTCACTGCAGTGGACCATAAAATACTATAGCTTCCTCTTGACTGTAGGCTTCTTTATTACTGTAGAATACAAATGTGGTTTCAGTCACTTCATTGATACCTTTGGTGTTCAGTCAGTTACTCTGGAAAAACATCTTATGCAGAGAGGAGTGTAGTCCATGCCTACTCCTAAAAGCCAAGGTATATTTTAGTGTGATGTTCAGAAGTGTTTGTGATCTCACTACTACTAACATTATGTCTTTCCTTTTCAGTTTAAAGAAGTCCTCTGCCGAACTGAAAAAAATATTAGCCAATGGCCAGGTAGGTATTATTACCTATTAAGATTTTTAAATGATAGTATCTCATTATTATCCAGTTTTCATCCATACACTTATTAAACAATAAAAAGTCCGAATTTCTTCTTGTCATAAATGAGGCACATGGCTTAATTTGATTGGCAGAACCATTTTCAGCCTGTTTTTCAAACTGTGCTAATGGGTTTCACTTCCAGCAGATTGAAGGACCATGCACACACCCCCACCGCCATCTCCATCTAAAGTTAATCAGTTCTGAACAAGTGTATCAACCCATGGGTTGTTGAAATGGCCCTGCATTCTGAGGCAACTGTTTATTTCATTATCTTTGGAGAGAAAAGGAAAAACTGTTATCTTCTTACCTTAGCTCCATCTTTTGTCCTGAAACTAACACTGGCTTTGTAGGGGACCAGGGGAACAGCAGACCTTTGGCACATAAAATCTCTGGGGTCCCAGAGACCTTAGTTCGCCTGGTCGACAGGCTGTCTAAAGCCAAATGACCTAACTCAGCCAGTGAGGGACAAACAGGCCTGCAGGCCAGTTATTTCTCACTAATTTTGATTCAAGTAAATGCCACATCTGAAATAGTATAGTGCTTTTAAACATACGCTGGTAAATTAAGCTACCTACAGGGTCCTCAATTCTTCACTAGTAACATAAATGTGTTTTAATGTTTGTTATAGTGGAAGCCCTTTGATAGCCTTGGAGGCAGGCGCCTGTCCATTGCGATCAAGCCTGCCTATTAGGCTCTATTGACTGAGACATCTGTGTCACTGCAAATAAAAGACTCTTATTGATTTTCTTAACTGCTGTTCACTTCCCGTCCATGTTTCGAAGGCTGAAATCTTAATTATCTCAGATGCTTATTCAGTGCCTTCACACGCTGACCTCTCCAAGCCTCATTGGCATTTCATGAATCAAGTACTTGTAGTGGAGCATGTCAAGAAGACAAAGCTGGGTCCTCATGCTTGTCCTTTAATATCACCTGTAACATTGTGGCCTAATAGATGTGTGTGCCTCGAAACGATGACTGTGTGGTCACGCTTCTGGAAGCCTGCTTACTTAGCACACAGTTCTTTGAATCCAGTTAGAAAAAATTAAGTGGATCTGACTCTGACAACTGATTGTCATCCAGTGTGTGTAAATTCTAGTGCTTAACTATTCTGCATACAGCTGAGAGAATCTAGTGTTAAGTGTATAATCTTGGTAGTCTCAAAATTTAGGTCAGTTGGTGTGTTTTTGGCTGTGCTAAGGATTGAATCCAGTGCCTCATGCATTCTAGGCATGTTTTCTATGATGGAACCACACCCACAGCCCCCAAATTCTTGGTAGTATTTATCTTATACTTTCATCTTGAATGCAGCCAAATGTCTGTTGAGATTGAGGTCCACATCCATATCCCCCAGTGCCTTCAATGTGGGCACAACCAGTATGAAGTAAAACCTGACTAAAAGCAGAAATATCGAGCTGAGATTATTTATGTATCTTCAACACGCTTGCATTCTAGTTACTAATTGTAATTTATGTACAAGTCACTTGTGTTCTTTGGCTGGAAAATATATTTCAAAGTTGACATAAATTAAGAAGCTTTAACTACATTTGTTCAACCCAGGCAATGGAAAATAATCTGTCATAGACTCCTCTTTCAAAAATGAAAAACATTTTTGTTTCCACTGCAAAAAAAAAAAAAAAAGCATTCTGAAATGTTTTGACAACAATCCCAGTACCATAAATATCTCAGTGGTCTCAATTATGAGGTTCTCTGTGGTAGGAGATTGTCATGGCAATGATTTTTGACACTTAAAGATTGTTTATTGCTTTCCCTTTGGAGTGTACTAACCTGACATTGAACAGTATGACATTTTCTCTCTTTTAAAGATAAACTTTTATTATTATTATTAATTATTATTATTATTATTTACTTTTGCTCAAAAAACAAAACAGAAAACCCCCATCTTTGGGAGCTTTCAAAATACCTCCTTCTACAAATTTCTCAGTTGATGCTGTAGAGTAACTAAACAGCAGTGAGACCACACTGCAGTGAGGTAATGTGTGAGGTATGGGCATCAATAGATTCCTGGGCTGCACACTGACACCATTTGATATGGAAGATGTAAGTCACATTTAACGATACTTTAACACTTGAGCATAGTTTTTTATTTTAGTGGTTTATGCTCTCAAGCATTAATAATGATTTGCCTTTCCACTAGCCTCCACTTAGATTTAATAAGGAATTCATATTAATCATTAAAAGAAAGGGACATGATTCTTCAAGATAATCAAATATTGACAGGTTAGAAATAGCTTTCTGCCTGGGTTCATTGATATAGGTTATGTGATATAAATATTTATTTCTTTTCTGTCACTCAGAGTAAATGCCACCAATTGATTCAGCATTGATATAGTGTCAACAGTTCATAAGAAACATTTGACTGGCTTGTGTTTTCCGATTAGTCTCTGCTCTATAAAGTGGGATTTACTAAATCTCTCCAATTGTCTGCTCATAGAGTGTGACTGCTTTCTGAAACCATTATTGCTTCGATTTGTGAAGCAAAGGTCTAGTGATAGCACTAGTTTCCATCAGACCCTGCCATATAAAATAAGGGCTAATTGAGCATTTTTATTTTAATGATTTATAAGCGATAGATGCTGATTCTTCTTAACACAGACAGATAATAAAGAAGGTTTTCTTTGCTGATCCATAATTGAATTCCATTTCATTTTTCTCATTAATCTCATTAATGCATTCAATCAAGCACTGGTTTAAAAATTTAACAATGTAGTATTTGAAATGGAGACTTTGTTTTCCTGGTATCACCTTGTGATGGAGGATTCCATTTCTCCAGCTTAAAAAAAATGTAAGATATTTTTGGCATGTTTTATTGAGCGCTGTAAATCAGTCTCACTACTCTGTTCTCTGGGTGTGTTTTCCCCACTCAGGTTCAGTGTGGCATTGTCTGTTTAACATTGGCCCTGGTTTTGAAACTGGTTAGAAATACCCCAAAGGGTCAATTTAAAGGATTTAAAAAGTACACAGTTATTCCAAGGATATGTAACTTTGACCTTTGTGTCTTTAAAGATATTTTTCTTCTTTTTGTCTTTTATGTTTTGTAACAGAGGGTGACAGTATTTTCCTATTCCTGATAAATCAAGTGTAAATATTTTGTGAAGTCACAGATCTAGAACTAATTCTGGTCCTGCTGCATCTTTTGCTCTTATTTAGAAAAACTGAAATACCTTTAGAAAAGCTCTTTGAATTTAGATCAGAAGGGATAGGAATAGGAAGTACAGTGATACCTCAGTTCATGAACTCGGTTTTCTCCACCATTCTGCTTGCAAACCAAGAATAAGAACTGAAGCAAATTTCCCTATAAGGTCAATATTGAGCCTGACCTTTATATTTCATTCAGTTCTCATCCAACTCCGTTTGCATCCAGGATCATGGAAAGAATCAAGTTCATGAACTGAGGTACCATTGTAGATATCTACTGTAAAATTAGATTTAAAAATCAGATCATCACCAGTATATAATATTCTTTGATTTTCATGGTTCACTTTAGATCCCGTAAGATGGCCGAAACACAAATGAGACTGTGTAGGTAGCTCAGAACTACATGGAGCCTGCTTCTTTTTCTTTTTTCTTTTTTTTTCTCCGCTACCAGGGAGCGAACTCCCAACTTTGCGCTTGCCAGGCAAGCACTAAAGTCACTGAGCTAAACTCCCGGCCTTTTTTTTTTTTTTTTTTTAGTGGCACTGCGTATCAAACTCACAGCCTTGCACCTCCCAGAAAGGCACTTAAGCCACTGAGCCAAACTCCCGGCCCTAGTGTTTTGAGGCAGGGTTGCACTATGTAGCTCAGACCAGCCTGGTGCTCATGTTGTAGCCCAAGCCAGCCTCGAATTCACAACGCTCCTCCTACCTCAGCCTCCCGAGTGCTGGGATTAAAGGCGTGCGCCACCACGCCCGGCCACAGTGCCCACTTCTACCCATATGAATGCAGCCTCACTGCCTGTGGGTGGCTACTGTCTCCATTTCTGCCTTGGTCCCTGCCCCTCCTTCAGTAGAAGCAGAGACCCACAAGTCATTCCTCCAGGTCATTTGCTATCTTGGCTGCTGACAGGTAGCAATTGTAATAATCATGGCTTTTTTCTTTCCTCCTTCACATGTACTTCCCTGCTTCTTGTTTACTTTTTTATTTTTATATTGTTTGGTTAAAACAAGAAAGCTGAACTACATTTAAAAACTCTTCATCATCTTTAATGGATTAAAAAAACTTTATTTCACCTCTTTTCAATTATAAAAAGCTGTGTAGTTTTTAAAACATTTCTCTTCCTCAAAGCAAACATCATAGCAATGAAGGGCCTTTTACTTGTGAGTGCCTTCCAGGAGATGGGCTGTCTTCCTGGGGACTGTGGCTTTGGATGGAGAGGAATGATAGGGCACCTTGAAATGGGTGTGTGGAAAGACTGAATTCTAATCTTTTTGTTTTGTTTTTTTGAGACATGGTCTTACAACATAGTTCGGGCTGACCTTGAACTCACTGTGTAGCCCAGGCTGGCCTCAAACTTGTGGCAATCCTACTGCCTCAGCCTCCTGAGTACTGGGATTGCAGGCGCGCGTCAGCATGCCTGACTGAGTGCTGGTCATGACTATTTGTTATAATTAGTTATATAACCGAACTAGGTTAGACTAATGATCATAAAATGCTGAAAACTGACAATTTTTTGATTCTTGATCCCACCTATAATATTTAAGTGCAGTACTTTGTAGGCTTATATAGCACCACCCATTTCATAATAAGCACAATTCCTGTGCTTTCATACTCATTAACTAAAAAAGGCAAAAATGTTATAGCTGTTTGTTAATTCCTTTAGTGATATTTTTCATAGCTAAGATCAATTAAAATAGTCCATTTTGGTCAGACATGAGTGTTTCTTTGGTAACCAATTCCTAGGCTCTTAATTTTCCCTTAAAAAACACTTTTTTAGACAGGTGTGGTAGTGCGTGTCTGTCATCCTAGCACTTGGGAAGGTTGAGACAGAAGGATCACTTGAGCCTCGAAGTGAAATTTCATTCCTAGAAATCCGCTTCAAGCCACAATTGAGAGTGCAGCTTGTTAGGCAAGTTAATAGTACAAATTAGGTCGTTGAAGGCATGTTTACCTTGCTTAAAGAAATCCTCTTGGGGAATTGGCCTAGTTGCCTCTTTGTGCACACCAACAGATAGAGCTCTTCACATATCCTCCACTGACCAAAGCAAACTAAATAACTGCTCTGCTAGGGTAGCATCTCGTCACTTGAAGTGTTGGCTTTCTTCATGCCATCTCTTTTATACAGGTTAAAAGTTTATTTTTTTTCTTCTGTGTTAGTGGTGTAAAAGTAGTGAAGAACAGAATCTCCCTCAAACAGGAAAGTAGTTGCCAGTTCTCCTCACTGTCATTTTTTCACTGACCTTAAAATATAGTAATTAGCCGATTGTAAATTGCATCAATCAGGTTGTACTACAATTAAATTGGGTGCTGAATTGGCCTTTCCACATTAATCTGTCGATACTCTTTTAGGGATTGGCAAAATGGTTTGGAAAGGAAGCCGTTTCTGTTACCTGCACTGTACCCCTAATTATCGCAGCTCTCTGAAGCTTCAACTTCAGAAATGTATAGAAGAAAAATATTTCCCTGGACAAATGAAGCCTGGCTTTATTCAATTGGTGGAAGTTTAGAGTAGAGCAAATATTTAAGGCTTTACTATAATGGTCTGAGAGCAAACTATTTTTTTCCAAGTGATATCGAATTAAAAACTCCATCCTTTTCTGCCCATGCAAGGCAGTACAATTCCCTGGAAATTGATTTTTTTTTTTTAGGGCTTACTATGGCTTTTCTCAAGCTTTTGCTATATGGAAAATAATGCCTTTATTAAATCTATTTAGTGAATAAAGTTGGCAGTTAATTTTTAAGCAACTGAACCAGTGCATAAAAAATGACTGAATGCATCAAATAGACTCTGACTAGTCTTAAAGTCATTTGATAAATGCTTATTTAGGGAATCCCCTAAAAATCTCTGAAACGTTATTTTGTAGGTGCTAACATAATTCACCATCTAGCTGTGATAAAAATGAGGATAGTATTTTTGTTATAATAGATTTTATAGAATCTTAGAAAATGTGCATGCTTTTTTATATATTATAAAAATGACTAGTTCATAAAAACTATGTCTATATAAAGTTTTCCCTTTGTGCATGATAATGCTTGACTACACATGCATTTTGAAGTGCATTTATATGACACTTTTGCATCACAATAGTATGATTTCTGCACAGTTATGACTGTTCAGTAATTTACCATTTGCAAAGAAAAATTCTTTCTTGTAGGAAAATGATAAAAATTATTCAGATAAAAAAATTATTCAGATGGCTGTTAATGATAGGGTCACCTGAGGAGTTTCCAGGGACTGATGTATTTACTGATCATGGATTAGATTCCCGGCTGTTGTCTGTGTGTTTGTTGTCTTTCCAAATTTGACTTTGCTTATGTGCAGTGCTGTTCGGTCCTGGTTATATGCAGTGCCAAAGACTGTTTTCTTATCAGTCTCTCTGACCTGACCCTTTTGAGCTATGTTATATCATTCCATTTTGACACCTTTTATCAAACTTTAATGAAATGACCCAGGCAAACAAATTGTCATTAAACTTTCCATCACTTTGTCCCTTGGTATCGTCTTTTATAAATTGGACAGCAAATGTTGTATTGATCTTCTCGTTCTTGCAGCTGAACTTGAAATGACCCAGACTGCTTGTTGTTTATGGCTCTGAGTTGCTTTTCCTTGACATTTCCATCCACGGCATGACACCCTTTCTGTTTTTCTTTCTTTCTTGTGGAGATGAATGAACAAGACATACGATATCAAGACACCCTTGGTCATGGCAACGGAGGCACAGTCTACAAGTGAGTAGTCAATTTTGTTTAAACTTTCTATCCACTTTTTGCCAAGTGCAGGGGATCCACGGACTCCACGGCA
Organism: Dasyprocta punctata; assembly: GCA_004363535.1. Classification (NCBI taxonomy): domain Eukaryota; kingdom Metazoa; phylum Chordata; class Mammalia; order Rodentia; family Dasyproctidae; genus Dasyprocta; species Dasyprocta punctata. The sequence goes on from RJWM01003960.1 coordinate 35,248, forward strand.
AAGCTTTTTACATGCCCACCAGCGGTCAGATTTTATTTCCACATTTGACTCCAGAATTCTGCAAGGTGTCTTCTATTTTCTCAGGAATTGCCTGAAAAGTGCATTTATATTGCCTTTTTAATATTTCCAAGTCTGCATCTCTCATGGGCGAGCAGTTAATAGCCCACCATTAGCAAGTGTACCTTTAACTGGCCTGAAGTTTAATGTATATTTTCCTTTGCTCTTTCACACCATTATTTTTTTTTAAACTTACTAGCACCCTATGCTGGTCCCTTGCCCATCGACAGTTATGTCCAGTGGAAGCCAAACCTTATAAATACCATTGCTTTGCCCTGTGTTGACATTATAAGTTATTAAAAAATCTTCTTCCTGTTGTATTTCTTTCTCTCCTTCCCCTACTCCCCTGAGAGAATTTCCACACACATTGATAAATATGTTAAGTTATAAAACTCCCAAATTCCAGTTGCAGTGATCTTACCCTAAAGGAGAGTTCATTTTCATATTAAAAAATGCTAACCATAAAAAATAGTTCTCTCAACAGGGAAGTCTTTCTCATGCTGTAGTACAAAGTTTAAAATACATAATGTAATATCTGGTACTTAATAGTCTGCAATGGTGTATGAAAAATATTCCACTAGGAATTAAAAAATCCATGCTCTGAAAGAAAGCCTTGAGGGAGCAATAAAGCTTTCCTTTAGAGAGCTGTTTTCCATATGTACCCTAACCCTGCGTCATGTTATGATTATGTTTCTTACCTTACATATTTTAACATCGATATTAATCTATAGTTTCAGGGTTGTAAAATAATTAATTTATTTTCTAATTGGTCATTCATGTTCTTAGAATTTTAAGTCCTGATTAGCCACATGAATAGAGATAGAAATTGCCCTGCCGTTGTATAGCCATAAAGGGGCATATTCTAAAATTCCACAACACCCTTCATCTATACCTGTAGCTTTGGCATAGGATTCAGTTTCTTGAGGCTAAAAGCTCCTTCTAAGCCAACTGCTAGGGCCACCCATCCGGGGTTTCAAGCTGCTTAGCTAGGGTGTGAGTCCTTGCTCCTAAAAATAGTCCTTTAAGAACTCATGACCACATATTTGGAATTTTTTTCCCTGTACCTGACTGAGTATCATGAAGAGTTGGCTTGGAAGGTAAGTCCTTCTACCTTGAGAATTCAGAGAAATATTTCATACCATCCTTGGGTCTTCCTTGTGAGTGGTGGCAGCCTAACGTGTCCGAGTTCTGAGGCTGCTGCTTCCCCTCCCTGGATCATGCTAGTGTTCTCTTCCAGGAAGCCTTTCCTGCTAGTCTCCTCCTCCTTACCCTTCTCTCCCTTGAATTCCTTACCCTGTTCTCAAGGTTCCTAGAAAGGAAATATGAAGGAACATGTGCGCTCCATTTTGTTTCTCGGGAGGTCCCTGAAAGGACCAGTTTTCAAGGCTTCAGCCTTTCGTCTGAATGCTTCTTTGCTAGCAACCAAATATGATAAAACAGGAAGGATTTCTAGCATCTCTTTGGATTTCTTTCATTGGCTTCAAATGGAATCCATAAACGTTTCTGTAGACTCTTAACTTCTGTTTCACCAAATGTTTAGTTTTGTATTTCTTAATTGAAGGGCTATTGTGAATTTACTGACACATTCCTGAGGGGAAGGAACATAAGATTACCAAACCCCAGCAGATTATTTTTATTAGACATAATACCTTAGATACTAAAAGTTTTTTTTTTTTCTTTTCGATGCTGAGGATCAAATCCTGGCCCTTATTCATGCTAAACATGTGCTCTAGCACAGTGCTACACCCTGAGCATAGATGTTAAAATTTTAATCCTCTGTCAAGTTAAAATATAGGTGTATATAAAAGGGATAGTATAAAGAGAAGTAGAAATGGCATGCCCATTTCCCAAGGAAAAAATACAATGTGAAATTATATTTTTTTAAATTTTTTTTTGAATGAGGGCCTCACTATGCAGTCCAGGCTGACCTTGAACTCAGTACATAGCCCAGGTTGCCCTCTAACTCACGATGATCCTCCTGCCTCAGCCTCCTAAGTGCCTTGATTACAGGCATTTGTCATCATACCCTGCCTTAAATTTACTTTTAACTGTAGTGAGATACATGTTACATAGAATTTACCATCATAACCATTTTTAAGTGTACAGTTTGGTGGCATTATGGTACATTCACATTACACAACTATCAACGTCATTGAACTCCAGAATTCTCTTTATTTCATGTAACTCTGTACCCATTGAACAGTAACTCCCCATTTGTCCTTTTTTATTTTGTTTTTAGCTGAGAAGCATGGCTAAAACTTCTTTCATTAGGACCATGGTGTCAAAAGGAATTAGTCTCCCACATGTGCTTAGAACATGGTCTTTAATTTTTTTTTTTTTTTTTTGTACTGGGGATCGAACTCAGGACCTTGCCCTTGCCAAGCAGGTGCTTATGCTGCTGAGCTAAATTCCCAACCCTAATTTACTAGAATGTCTAATGATATCAACAATTTATACTAAGGGTTCATTTAGCTAAGATTACTAGTGCTCAATATGAATGTTGTAAAATTACTGTATTTTGGGCATTGGTTGCTTATGGAAGGTAGGTAGCAACATCATGATACTTTTAGTACTTTATACGGTAGAGTTCTCATCAAAAGACAGTATTCCATTTATTTGATGACCTATGTAATTCTGTTTTCGTTTTTGTTTTGAAATGGGGTCTCCCTATGTTGCCGACATTGACTTTAAACTCCTGGATGCACCTGATCCTCTTCTGTTCAGGGTTTGGGTGTGCAGCACTCACCTTGCACCTAATTATTAAGGAGAAAGAATGTGAACGTACCAAGACGCATAACCCCTGGTCATCAATCACTGGGCTTCATTTCTGCCTGGGCTTCAGTTTGTGGTGGTGTTATCGCTGACTTTTAGTGCAGTGCCAAGAAATGGTATAATCATCAAAAAATGAAAATCCCCTTTACTAAAGTCTTCATAAAACAGTTTGATGTGTTATGATTGGGTTTCTCCTACTCTAAGTTTACCTTAATGGTGTTGACTATAAAAATTGTGATTTTTCAAACAAAAATGATTACATTAGAGGCTATGCTACATAAACTAGATGAAGAAAATATTGGAAAATCCACTCATTGGTAACAAAACTGCCTAATGGGCCTGTTTAATTTTTTTCTTATAAAGCATAATAAAGCTAATAAGTGCAAAGCAAAACTTTAATATTTCAGTCTTACTCCACTTGATGGGACATTATAAGGCATATACTATCATATGTAATTGCAATGTATTTTATTTAATAGTTGGTAAATTCTCATTATGTGAGTCTAGATGTTTTCTGCGGTTATGCAATGTAAAGTTTTGGCCCCAGACATTCAAACCAAGTGGTAATATGGATTCTGTGCTGTCCCCTCTTAAACTGCTGTCCTATGCTAGAGACCTAAGCATACATCTTCGATTATTAACTTGTGCTAAATGGATCATAAAAGAAATATCTTAGACTAATGTATAGCTCAAGTGTAGGAAGAAGGAAGGTTTAGGAAAAATAAATGGATACACTTTCATTATTACTCCATTTTCCAAAGTGCTGCACGTTCATTAAAAAAAAAAAAAAATCAGGAAAGATACATGTTCTGTTTCTCCCTGAGAGTTTCACAATGAATTTTTAAAACTTCAAGAAAGTAGAAACACAGTGTGTTGTGATTAGATGCAAGGCTCTTATTTTGAATGCTGCATCTGCCACCAACTAGTTGTATGACCTTGGGCATGTTATATAATGTCTTCCTCCCCAGTTTTCCTATCTGTAAATAGGGATAATGATAGTATCTGTCTTATGAGTTTGTTGTGAGGTTAGTTGAGGTCTTCCACAAAAGGTTTAACATTGTGACAGATACTAAGTGTTAACTACTAGTAATGTTAGAATGAATGATGGAAAAATTGTTTAAACCTTGTATTTTCTACCCTTGGTTGGCCATGGGAGTCTTTTTGGGGAACATTTATAAACATCTAATAGAATTAAAGTTGTGAACTCACTTTGGAAATTCTGTATTTTTATTATTATACATAATTCTGTGTTTTCTTCTATTCTCTAATTGTGACATGAGATTTGTGTTTTATCTTGTATATTATCACACATGTATGATTTTGTAAAAGCTTCATAGTATTCTCTCTTTTATCAGAATTTATTTTCAGATTGCTATAGGACAGCTGGTACACCGTAAAGCCCGTTTACCCACAGGCAGGCATGAGGGCTTAGGGTCATGTTTGTGGCAAAGCCAGAACTCTACACAGCATCACTTTTCTTTTTGCTCTGTCCTTTCCCCTAGGCCAGTGGTGGCAAACCCTTTAAAGCTTTCAGTGGTAACAAACAACCGGCTGTGACACCATGCCACAGGTTCGCCACCACTGCCCTAGGCTTGTGGTTTCTCATGCAGAGTGTACTGTGTTTCATTGCATTCTCTGGTGTACCCAGTAGAGTCTTAGGTGCTTGATGCATGCTGGCTGAAATGAGCATGAGGCAAAGGGAGTTTTCTCAGTCCAGTTTTAGTAGGGCTCTTGAGTTGAATTCTCACTGTATTCAGCTAGTTTTAGAGGCTATTCCTAGAAGAATAGGAATTTCCAAGACCTACATCTGGAAGATAAATTTTCTTATAAATATTAAAACCTTGAGAATTTAGCATCTATTGGTCCTGGATGCTCGTCATTGTCCTCATTTTCTTGGGTAGTGTGTCACACTGAAGTGGAAATGACTTAACAGACTCAGTTACTTGGAAAATGTTCTGTGATTCCACAGTCGGTCACTTAGCTCCCTGGGCATATTGCTTGATGCAGTCACTCCAGTGTTGAGTTTTGAATGAAGTAATACATAATCTTAGGATTAAACTCTGCCAGGTTGGCCAACAGTCACCAAAGAATCATCTTTTATATTATTTTTTCCTCAATGTAGATTAATCAAGCCAGGATTCAAATTATCAGTGTTTTGACCATGTATTCCAGTTTCCAGGAATGGGAACAGCAGTGAGTTTTCTACTTCTCACTCTTTCCCTTGGTACAATGAGGAATTCAGACCGGGCTTTAGGTAGAATTTTGTGTGATACAGTGGGTGGCATATGCTGCCCAAATGGCATTTTAAAGATTGGATATATGCCTTTATTTAAGAATTATTATCTAGAAACAGAAGAGTTAGTAAGTTTCGGAGGTGTTAGTTTCTTCCTTTCTGTTGTCTTTTTTCTGGTACTGGGGATCAAATCTAGGAGTGCTCCACCTTAGACCTGGCACCCTAGTCCTTTTTCTTTTTCTTGTTTATCTTGACATAAGATCTTATTAAGTTGCTCTGCTGGAACTTGAACTTGGATTCTTCTGCTTCAGCCTTCTTCAGTGCTGGGATTATAGGCATGTACCACCATGCCTGACTTTGTCTTACCTATTTTTTTTTGTTTTGTTTTTTTGCGACTCCGGGGATTGAACTCGCAGGCTCGCACCTGCCAGACAAGCACTTAAGCTGCTGAGCCAAACTCCCGGCCCTGGTTTTTTGAAGCAGGGTCGCACTATACAGCTCAGGCCGGCCTTGCGCTCGCGTTGTAGCCCAGGCCGGCCTCGAACTCACAACGCTCCGCCTACCTCAGCCTCCCAAGTGCTGGGATTAAAGGCCTGTGCCACCACGCCCGGCTCGTCTTACCTATTTTAAGTGACATTTATTGGGCAGTGCTCTGGGGATGTTCCTTGGACAGGGTAACTGAGTTTATATGAAATGTTAGATTGTCTTCTGCCATTATGTTATGACTGTAGAGACCAACCAAAGAAAATTTGTGTTTGGAGGTTGGAAATGTATTCATTCATCATAGAAATATGATTTATTTAATGAGAATTAAAACCCCTGATGATCATTTATATAAAATGAGAAATTATATGAATTATCTAATTAAATCTTATTCAGTGAGTAAAATATTTCAAAATATTGGATTCCTAAGAAACATAATAAGGACTATTCCTTTTTTTTTTTTTTTTTTTTGAGACAGGGTCTCCCTGTGTAGTGCAGGCTGGTGTCTAACTCACAGCAATCCTCCTGCCTCAGCTTCTCCAGTGCTGGCATTATAGGCATGCACCACAATGCCTGGCCATAAGAACTCTTACTGATGGTGAAAATATAGTCATATGTCAAATGACACCATTTTGGTCAGTGATGGACCTTGTGTACAACAGTAGTTCCACCAGATTACATTGCCTAGTAATGTTGTAACTGTATTCATGTGCATGCATGCTGCTACCATGTTTGCACAAAGACAAGATACACCAATGACACCTTTCTCAGAATGTGTCCTGCTGCTAAGCAAAACTTGACTGTATTGAGAAGCACAGAGTACCCGGGAACCGGGCTTCCTCTTTCACCATCCAGCCTCAAGGTTTCAGACCAAACCAGTTAACAGTAGCCTGGGCCCATTTTCTCTAACGACTGTGTCAACGACCCCACTCTTGTTTTTTCCTTGCATCATATGAATTAAGAATAGTTTTCAAATGGTTTTGATATTGACTCTAGCACTAGTGATTGTTTGATTTATTTTAACTTTAAATTTCCAATCAGATGAAGAGCCTTTTCCTTGCAGCCAAGATCATATTTTAAACAAGCAAACAAGGCATCATCCTAATGCAAAATTAAATACTTGTGTATGGCTGGATTGCATTATAGTATCACATGGCAAGCAAGAATATTCATGTTTTCGGAAAATCAATGGGTATTTGTCAAATAAAATTAATTATGTATGTTCCCCTCTCTCTGTCTCTCAGTATTCACTGTTATAGGTTTGTTTCATACAGTAATGTGTATTGTATTGATTAGAATCTAAAGAATAAACCTGTGCTCATTATTTTCCCTCTATACCTTTCCTACCTTTGCTCCCCTCAAACCTTCTCATTCCTCTAAGTTCACATGTTCTCATATCCATTATGGCAGTGATGGATTATTGGCATCTAACCAACATGACAGGATGTCACAGGTCGCTAAGCAGAGATTTTTAGACTCTGTTTCCACACGAATTAACTATTATTGAAATAGTTTATTAAGATTGAAGTATTGATCATTTTTTGCTAACCATGGCTTAAGGGAAGGAAAAAGAGGCAGTGGTGTTTTTGAAAGACACTAAATTTCATTTTTAAAAATCTCATTTATTTAGCCTTTTCTTCTCCGTATTTTATAGCCCCAGTAGTTTTATTGCTTGGAAAAGGGTATCTTGGCTTTATTTTTATGACAGTATAATTATACTTCAGAAATGCACTTGATTACTATGGGTAACAAAATTGTTCTAGTATATTGGTTTGGCCGATATTGCTATACAAACAACTTTTCAGTCAATTGAGTCTGGTAAAAATCAATACATTATGGTAATATTTCAAATAAGGATTTGCTGAATCTAAGTGTTTCAACACCATCTCCTTTCAGGGAAAATAATTTTGAAATGGCAAGACTTCTTTCTAATATTTTAATAAAATGTTTTCTTTACCAAGAAATTTAGTGTCCCCAGCAGAAGTGGTTGTGAGCAGGTAAACACTGCCGTGGCACACGTCTATTATTATAGGGTAGAAGAGATCTGGTTATTCCCCAACCTCATGAGGAATGTGTGTCAGGGTTGGCTTTCATCCTGCATTGTGCCACTTTGGGCTCATGGGTCTTTTTTCTGGGTGTTGAGTTAACAGAGAGATGTGGACAGTTCAGAGAGCACCCAGAGGAGTATAGATGGGTTGTGAGGGTGTAGGAATTGTGCCTCTTCACCCACTTGTTGAGCAGCCAACTTCTAAGTGTGCGGAGTGTGTGTCAAAGGCTCTGTGTCTAGTGAGGTGGATAAGTTCTGACCAGGGTTAGGCGCAGGACCTCACAGCCGGGGCTGCGATCTGTAAGTGTAGGGGACTGACCTTGGGGTGGAGGACAGAGTGATAACTTATCTCCTTCCTCAGAAGAGTTAGAAATGGCCTCGTGAAGGAACTGATACTTAATTTGAGAAGTGAAGTTGAAGGAATTGGCTTATACCTGATGGAGAGAAAGTTACAGTTCCATGACAGCTGACTTAAAATGGAAAGGGTATCCTTGTGGCTTTGTATCATCCTGAAGGCTAGACTGTCTTGAACATGTCTACAAGTCTGCCTGTGGTTAGTGTGAGTGTTGTCCTCTTCCTACTGCTGTCCCACTAGAGAGTCCTCTCTGGAAGAGCCACATCTGGGTCCTTTTGGTGGCGATGCATTGTCTACACAAGGCACTTAGTGTTTTAAGGACTACCCTGCAGAGGCAGCTTTCGCAGTCCAAGGATGACACAAAGTGCTGTCTGTCACAGAGTGACTCTTGGAGCTCTGATGAGGTCCCCTACCATGAGGAGAGTGACCTGGCTGAACTGCTGAGAAAAGACATCCCCCCTTAACCTGGGCATGAGTTGACCTTGTAACCTTCTCCCCAGTCGAAAGTCCCAAAATTAAATTTAGCACTCAGCAACCATAAAAATCTTATGTCAAGCATTGCTTGGTTTTCTTCTTTTCAATTTTATCTTATTATATATTCATTGATTCACGGAACAAATATTTACCAAGTGTCAGTATACACCAAGGACTGTTCTACGCATGTGTGGACCAGTGGTGAGCAAGGCAGTCATGGTTCCCATGCTCTTGAAGCTCTGCAAGCAGATGACAGTAAAGGCATCTCATTACTGACGTAAGGCGTTGGCAGACCTTCCAAGTGCTGTGAAGGGCACAGAAGAGGTACTTGGACAAGGCTTACTGAGGTGGTGTCTCAGCCGAGACCCAAAGGACAGGAAAGAGTCAGCCCTGGGGTAGTCTGGGAGAACCTTCCCTGCTGAAGGACCTACTCAGGTAGAAGCCCCACAAGGGCATGAGAGGGCTGCATCCAGGAGAGTGTAGCTAGAGGAGAGTGTCTGGGGGAGAGCAGAGTGATGGGTAGGGCCTGGGCATGCTGAGTCTTTTAGTCCTTCCTAAAAAGGTACTGTTACCTCTGTTTTACTAGTGAGACAGAAAAGAGCATTAAGTAGCACGCCCAAGGTCAAGTCAAGAATAGAACTCAGTTCTTCTCACACACAAGCTAGGGTTTTCCTGCTTGCCATTTGCTTTCTGAGTTTTATAATGTTTAGCCCAAATTATTTTCAGATGTAAGATGTAAATTCCTGTGTCATTCTGAAAAAGTCAGTGAGGAGCTACTTCCAGATGTAAATCTTAGGGGCTTGTTAGTAGATGTTAACACAGCCATTCCTTGGCCGACAGAATTATTGCAGTTTAGCTCCCTGTCTAGTTTATCCTTTGGGTGTTCTTACTCACCAAAAACTTAGAATTTAGCAATTGAATTACTAGATTAATTGTGTGGCTATGCTAACAGAAGTGGTACATTTCTTGATTTCTAAGGCACACTAAAATTTTAAAGCTATTTTGCAGTATTTGATGTGTTTGAAAATTGTAGTCTCTTGGTTGGCATATCTCACAAGCAAATATTTGTATACCATAGCATCTGGGGCATTTACTTAAATTGCTTTTTTTGGAAAATAATTCAATGGAAAGTCCAAAAGGCATTTGCTGTGTATAAATTTTTGCTACAGTTTTTAATTTTTTTTTTCTTTGCTGTGTCATTGGTTATTTTCATGTAAGAGACCATGCTTCTGTTAAATTGCTGCCTTACTGGAGTGAAATATGTTTAGGTTCTGATTTGTACACTAACACTGAATTGGAGGAAGAGGTTACTGAATTAGAGAAGTAGCAATAGGGGTTTAGGTTGTAGGTATTAGGCATAATTTTTTAAAACTTTTTTTGGTTTCTTTTTTTACTAGTATATATTTGATTATATAATGATTACATTCATTTGGGAGAATTGATACATATACATATTACAGCATTTTTCTACTTTCTCATCTCTCCCATCTCCCCTCATTTTTTTAAACATTAATTTGCTTTTTAAATGTGACTTTGAATTATGTTGCCCACTTAATCATAAGATTTCTGTAGTTTTCTATGTCAGAATACAAAAAGAAAGAAAAAGAGTCTGTAATGTTGTTGCTAAAAGTGTAGTTCATGGTTTTTATTCTGTGAATTCAAATAATGAATTGAAAAAATGTTCAGACAAAATTAGAACTTGCTTTCAGACCCAATCAATATAGCATTTTAACAAGCTTAGTGTACTTGAAAAATATGTGTTGTGTAAGGTTCTCAAATATACTGATTCTATTACAACTGCTAACTGTGACAGCAAAATGTAACAGTATACTTAGTCAATAAACATAAAGGTCCGATTAAGCCATAATTAAGTTTTCAGAAGAGTTATCTAAAAACAATGAATAAAATATATTTTTTATTATCTCAGCGACAAGAAGTATAGCCAGTGAAACTTGATAATGTTAAAAAAAAACACTACAGGATAAAATTACAGGATGTATTTTTACCACAAACACACACTATGGATTAAATTTGTATACACTATGTCTTCTAGCTTTCAAATTTTCTGAAGGTGATTCTTAGTGAATGTTTGCAGAACATGGTAGCTGGGGTAATTGACAGAAAGGGTAAATGAGCAGCCCACACGCCCACACGTCCTGATGCATCCATGGCCAAGAAGTGCTGGAGTCACAGTGGCCACATTTTCATTTCCAGCGTGGGTCACCATCACATCACGGGTCCTGTGTTGTCCCCCCCGCCACATGGGCTGCAGCTGAGCGCAGCGGGGATCACCATCCTCATAAATAGGTTTCACTGAGGATTCAGGGCAGGTCAGGGTTAAGATAACCAGTGAAACCCAGGCTGTATTATTTCCTAGTCCCTTCCCAGTACCCTTCCTAGTAAATAATTGCATTTTAATTCAATGCGGAGCCTGAAGTCAGCATAGTATGCACAAGCCTAAGAATCTCTGTCGGTATTTTCTGACAAAGAGACTACAGCTGTACTTTGTTTTTTTTTATTTTTTGCATCAGGCACATGTACCTTTCAGAGGACCCATATGAGCAAACAGCTGTCTGCCTTCCTGTCTCTCTGCCTGGAATTTGTAATCTTTGCAGAAGTGGATAAATTCAGGGTCAGAAATGTTAATGCTGATCTCTGAACTTCAGTCACTTCAGTGTATGATTCTCTGGAAATCTGTCTTTGGTGTTTTTCATCATCCTGATTTTGTGAGTGTAAAATATGAGTGTCTAAATCATCTCTGGATCTTGTTAATCTTTTGGGCTTACTGATCTTTATAAAGCCGTTGATTCTTCTCCTCCCACATAGACCCTCCCCACTTCCTCCTCCCATTTATCTTACTTTAAAAACATATTTGCCATTTATGTACTTTACTGTCCTAGATGGATCGGACAATAACATCTTCTCAACTGATGTGAGAGGACTCTGTAAAGCAAAATGTTGCCTCATTTTTGAAGAGCATCCTAACACAGTTTATTTATTATTGGAAGTCGCCAAAAACACCTCAAAACACACACAGTATTCACAAAAAGGACACTTTCCAACTCTGCTCTTTTGCATGGAGGTGCAGCGCCATGTGCCAGGAAGTCATTTCCATTCCTCCTTGTTATTGTTTTAAAGATGACGGTCCCCAGGTGGTACAGGTGTGAGGATAGCTTGTGTTGTTCAGTTTTTATGTTAAAGGAAAAAGTATCTCCTGGTTTATTGTGACCCTAGTCATGATATGCCCATTCCATGAGGTCTGTTATGCACAAAAGTCCACAAAATGAAGATAAAGTGCCTCTCTCCAGCCTGACAAAAGCCATTCCTTTGCAGAATGGTAGCTGCAGTGTAAGTAAATAAATGAATGGACAGCAATCACAGCCTAGTTGATGAAACTGTTCAATTAAAGCACAGGCATTTACATGGTGTAATTTCCCTAAATTGCCAATGAGCCCCTTTAGACACAACCAGTGTTCAAATTGATTTCAGCATTGATTTTGGCTGAAGCTGATAAATTTCTGCTTGTTAGTTAAAGTAATTTTGCAGAAGACTTTGTACTGCAGTATTGAAGTGTTCATTTAGCTGATGGTTAAAAGAGGAGTTATTTACAGAGGTCTCTACTGTTGTTCTGAGATGGGACAATTCCCCAATCATCTTTTACTTTTAATTTTTTAGGCTTCACTATACCAATCAATAGGTGATTGAAACTGATTAAAACTTATCCAACCAGCTGCCTATGGCGGTTTAATTAGAAGCTGGATGATTCTTAAATTAAAGTTGTCTTATTTTCATTGTATAGCCGTCTTCCAGAAGAGTAAGGGACTAACAACGCTGAAAACTTTGAAGTTTGGCTCTGTTAAAGTATCACACACATGTTAAATCACTCAGTAGCTACTCCTAAAGCAACTCAAAAATGTATTCTGAGGCATCTGGAGATACGAAAGGAATAATATGCTTACTTGTCAGCCAAGAAATTTTTGTTTTCAGGAAGGAGTAGACAAGCATAATATTTGTGAAAGACCAGCTGCTGGTGATGGCAGCTCGTCGCATAAGTAAGGCGAACATTTGAGCTTAGTTTTCAATACATAGTGCAGGGTGAAAGTGGTTACCATGATATCCTGTCCATTTCCTTAGTGGACACCATCAGCTTTGAATATTTTTTATTCCATTTTGAGATTAAAATTTATCTCCAGTGAATGAAAAGTAGTTTCACTTAAGTTCATGTTAGCTTTTCGATGGCATTGTGGACAGTATTATAGAAGAGGGATTCTTGTCATCTGTTCCCATCCCTCGAAGCTTCACCATAGTCATTTTATCTACTGTGGGACAGTTTCTTGAGTTTTTAATGGAAATGGGTTAATATTTCTGTCATAGGGGACATATTACATCTGGTACTACAGGGAAAAAGGGAATAAATGGCTCACTTTTCAGAGGTGCATTTACTCTTTGACCCACTAGGGTACTATTTAGTGTTCTAGAAGAGGTAATTTAGTAAATTGTACCCCAGTGGCCTGAAAAACTTAATGCAACTCTGAAAAGTGAGTCATTCAATCGATTTTCCCTATTGCTTTTTAAAAGTCAACACTGGCCTCATCCAGAGAGCCTTGTAACAGAGGATCTAGAAGCAGCTTGTCTGTGTTCACGTCCGTGTTCACACAGGGCTTGTCGGGATGTGCACTGGATATGGCTTCAGCGGACTCGAATCTGCTCCCTCTCTATTGCTTCCAAGACAGGAATCATGAGCAGTCGTTAGCCTCACCAACCTTCAGATTCCTTGTCTGTCAAGCAGGGATAACATCATTTGGGAAATTTTTGTGTAAGGCAAATAGCTTGTCTGTATGAAAATGCTTTACAAAGTACAATGGAATATTAAGTACTATTAGAAGGAAGTTCTCCGTAGTAGCCATCATTTGTGTCTGATTTTGGAATGTGATTTATTGTTAAGTTTCCAAGGAACTGAGCAGAGATTACATTGTAATCAAGCTGTTTCAGGAGAAAGTTTCCTAGCTAGTTAATCACTAGGGTATTCCTCTTTTCCTCACGTGTACTGCCTAACTGCTCCGTTTCTTTCTTTCTCATCTCTAGGCCTTATATCTCTTGCTTGTTTTGCCCATTCCATTTCTTTTAGAGCTTTTAATCAAGAGATCACTATCACTGTGGCATCCTTGATCTCAAAGGTACTCAGGCCATATATTAAAAAACATAGCTGTAGCTAATGTGGGTGAGTTAAAGGCTTGAACCAGGATGCATCAACTTACGGAAGGATACAGAGGTAAAGATGACCACCTTAACTCTGAGGCAAGTATGAGAGTAAAAATGGGCCTCTCAGCTGAGGAAATAGGGAGAAGACCTGGTAAAATGTAGAGCTGTTCTCACTTTTTTCTGATTGAAAATTTTTCTAACCCAGCCAAGTTTTCCAGATCATATGTTTGGTTGATTTATGAGCCCTGAGTACAATCAGTATCTTCAAATTAATATCTACAACCTAATAATGTGTTTGGTTTGATATATAAACAATCTGGAGGGCTCTGTTGCTTAACCACAGATTATTTTGCAATCAGTAGTCAAGCATCTGTAATGGGATTTTAGGCAGAAGGAAGGTTGGCAGAGACCACTGTTTGAACTAGTACTGTTTACATAAAAGCTTCTTTTTACAACTGCTGTTTACTTTGGAGTTTCTATTTTAACAGCTAGAGCCTAGCTAATGTGTTTATCTATTATGGAACGCAACAACTGTCAGTGTTGATTTCCCTGAAACTATTCTAATTTTTTTTCTGTGGATGGCTATGGCTATTTTAGAATGTGGCAGCACTCCTTAAAATTCCGAAGTCTATTAGTCTTAAACATGTTAGTAAAACCTACTTCCAAACAAATCTACCAAATGAAGAAATCTTTAAAAGGAATATACAATAAAACCAGTTTTTCATTAACTGGTTTACATTTGTCTACTGAAAATATTGCTTTAAAAAGAAGACATCCAGAGAATTTTAAAATTAAGATAGCAAAAGACTTTTGTTTTGTGTATATGTATACTCACATGCCTTTATCTACTTTATTTGTCAAAGGAGTACTTGTTTTGTACTGGCTTCAGTATCACCCAGCCTTATAATCTTTCGGAATAATGAAATGCAGTCAAGTCTTAGGTTGCATTTTAAGTAGGCAACTCTAAGTCTCAGGTAGGTATCTCCTCACTTGATATATGTAACCCTCTCCTTTGTTTTTGTTTTCATTTTCTTTTGTGGGAATGCTATAAAGTCTTTGAAATAGAAAAACTTGTAAGTTAGAGAAAATCTTTTTTTTCTAAATTTACATGAAGCATAGCTTAAAGTTTTGGTAAATAAATAAACTCATATGAAGAATGAAATAGCATCTGTAAGTATGGGAGCTGATGATCCTCTATCAGCTTTAGTTAATGGCTTATTTTTGTAAGAAAATACATTTAATAATTGAATTTTGAGTATGACCACCTCAAATGAGAATAATCTGATTAATGAGAATTAAGAGTTGCGTAGGGAATTAAAGTGGATCGCTAATCAGAAATCTTATTTTTGACAGTTGTTTTTGTGTCTTCCCAGTCAAATATTTTGTCATAATGAAATCAGAGCTCAAAGAGCTTTCTCTTTTACCTTATCTACACTTCGCCTCTGCCCTTCCTCTGGTGGAGATCCTGGAGACCAGATGGGGAATCCAAGACAGTTCACAGGCTATGAAGTCATTGCCTGAAAAACAAAGAACTGATTTTATTACTCAGGAGAACCAGTACTATCTGTGCAGCAAGCTATGAATAACAAACGTGTTTGTAACTTTTACTTACTTTTACATAGAACTTGCTTTCTTGTCTCCTATCTACCCTGAAGGAGACTCAAGGGGCACAATAAACATCACCTTCTTTTCTGCTTGTTGGAATAAAACCGTCCCTTTGTGATGTTGATTGTTTCTTAAGCCAGATCCTAACTACTACTTTCACCATTCTAGTGACTGGATGATTTTCTTAGGCTTTCCATTCATTTGGAGAACTTTCCTACAGTTATTTTATATACCGTGATTATTTTATAATTAATTTATAGCATTATATAAATAATTCACAGAGTAATTGTTGTCCCTCTTCTCACGAACCTTCTTTGAAGCATGTCACATGAGAAGCAGGACTTGACATCAGGGCCTTCAGTTCACTTGTGTCTTGTGACAGAAACTGTCATTTCAGTGTTTCTGTTTTGCCATTGTGAGTCGAAGTCTTTATACCCAATTACTCTTGAAGTCTTTTTCTCCAAAAGGGAAAAAAGTGGAGGGGGGGGTGTTCTCTTCATTTTGATGACCGTTTTCCTAATGAATTGACATGTAAAACATCATGTTGTCACACTGCAATCTGAAATATTTACAGTCAGATCATAGGTTGCCTTCCCATTCCTAAATAAATATATCCTGCCTCACAATCACTAGACAAGCACAGATGCTCCCTACTATAGATTCTTTCTGCTCATTATTTAAAATAATTTGATTGGAGTATGTTCAGAAATTAATATTCAGAATAGTGCTATAGAAATTAGATGCCTGCTTTAACTGTATAAGATTGTACAAGCTTTATCAGAAAATATATGATCAGCTCTAGGTTATTTATTTTGTGAACAGTAGTCAGCTGGGATGGTTCATATTTTTTCGATTCTCCTAGAATTTGAAATTCTAAACATAAATAATTTCAGTAAACATTCTAAAATACAAATGCAGTTGATCTTATGCATGACACAAATCTGAGTAGGAGTCCAGATGTTGAAATGTGAACACAGGTTGTTTCTCCCGTATGTCCTGTGTGGATGTAGGACATTTTAGTATTTTGTTTTTAAATTTTTCTTTTCCTAGCCAAGCATGGTGGCACACGCCTGCAATCCCAGCACTTGGGAGGGGGAGGCAGGAGGATTGCCACAAGTTCAAGACCGGTCTGGGCTGCATAGTGAGTTCAAGGCCAGCCTGAACTACACAGCGAGATCCTGTCTCAAAAAAAAAAAAAATTTTTTTTTCTTTTCCTTACTTGTAAAGATTCTCATAGAAATTACTTATTTCTTTAGTCATGTATCTTTAATAAATTCTCATTAGGATTTAGATGAAGTCAAGCACATCTTTAACCTTGTATGTATTGTCTTATACCTGTCCTTAAAATTTCTTCTTTTTTTAAAATTATATTTTATTTTAAAGAGGGTAAAACTAAGGAAAATAAAACAGAATAAAACCAATCAAAAATAAACCAGCATAAGTGACACAGGACTTCAAAACCTTATGAAGCCAACAATAGTTACCATAAGGCCTTTTGTTGTCTTCAAAATAGCTGCAGATACTTTCGGACATAATAAAAATGGAACAGAACAAAATAGAATAGAAACAATAAAACCAAAACAGTGAATGCAATAAAGGACTTCAAGCCACTAGTAAATTCAAAATGGCTACCATAATATGTCTTGTTCTCTTTCAAATAGCTGCTTATGTCATCAGATTTGAGGTAATCAAACAAAACAAAAAAAGAATAAAACCCAACCCAACAGAACAATGAAAATGATATGGTTTCCTGGCTGGAATTTTCCCCCCTCCCCCCAGTCCGTGAATGGCCCAGACTCACGGAGAGAGGCTTGGCTGTGGCTATCCCCACTCCAGCAGCAACCAGCGCATGGCACTGGTTTCCAGGCGGGGATCACCTCCTGGTGGGGCCCCTGGTTCTCTCTGCACACAGTCTGTGAATGGCCCTGTCCTTCAAATTTTAAAGAGCAAGAGTCACTTGCATTGGTTCCCAGGCACAGCTTTTGAAATCAGCTGCATATGTTTTGGAATACCTACTTTGTATAAGTTACTCCACTTGGCAGTAGGGGAAAGAGAACATCTGTACTCATGACTTTTGGGGTCTATCGCCAGTCTGCTGTCTCTGCCTTCTCATCTCCTTTACTCTTTGCTTCTCACCTTCTGATCTCTAAATTTAGATATTTAAAGATGACTTATCTGTCTTTTTTTCTGCCACTGTTACTTCTCACTGGGATTATTACAACAATTTCCCAACTAGTCTCCCAGTTTTTATCCCTGTTTTCCTACAACATGGTTTCTCCACCCAGCAGCCAAAGTCATCTTCCAAAAGCATTAGCTTTCTTCTTCCACTTAGATCATTTGGAATAAAAGCCACAATCCTCACTCTGGCCTAAGTGGTCCTGTGTAAGTCTGCCTTCCCACTGCCTCTGACTCCTCTCCCCCGCTTAGTCCTCTTGCTTGTTTCACTTCTGCACACGTTTCCACTGTGGGCCTTTGAACCGGCCATCCTCCTTCTGGAATCCTCTTCCCATAGATATGCAATGGTTGTGCCTCTGCACTGTTCCATGTAGCCTACAGAAAGAGGCCTTCTCGCCTTGACCTCCTCCCCACCCCGATAACCTATAGCATGTCCCTGATCTTGGTCTCTCTATAGCTTTACTTTTAGTTTTCAGTGCACTTGTCCCTACCTGACATATTGTGTATTTATTTATGATTGTCAGTCTTCCCCTATTAGGAAAGTAAGCTCCAAGCTATGTGTGGTAGCATATAGCTGTAATCCAGTTCACTAGGAGGCTCAAGCAAGAGGATAGCAAGTTTGAGCACAACCCAGGCAACTTAACAACTTAGCAAGACCCTGTCTCAAAATGATAAAGTATTGGGGATGTATCTGAGACAGTACAAAAGCCTGGGTTCAATCCCCAGCATCATTTAACAATAGTGGGGAGGGGTGTAAACTCCATTAGAGTGGGTGTTTTGTCTGATCTGTTTTGTTCTGTGCTGTGTATATACTGCCCAGCAAACTGCTTGGCAGTCAGAATCATGCATTAAGGTTATTTTGTTTTTGTTTTTGTTTTTTGAGGCAGGATCTCACTATGTAGCCCAGGTTGGCCTTGAACTCTCTTTGTAGACCAAATTGGCCTCAAACTTGTGATCCTTCTGCCTCAGCCTCTCAAGTGCTATAATTACAGGCATGAGCCACTGTGCCAAGCTAAGTGTTTATTAATTGTATAAATCAAGTATCTAAGAGGAAAATGTATGTGTCGGTATTTGGATTTATTAGCAGTGAACAAAATGAACCTCATCCTGGACCTTGAAACTTAGAATAATAGAAAACATGAACTTTGTAGTAATAATTTGTAGTGGACTCTGTAATATTGTTAAGTGTGTACCTATGGATCTGAATAACAATATAGAAGAAAATAATAATTTGTAACAGGAGTATGTGAAGTGATGTAAGGCCATAAAGTAGTTGATGCCAATGGATAAATGCAACGAAAGAGTCGAGTCTGGTTGTTCTAATTTCCATGCATCCTTGCTTAAATCCTGCCTTTAGCATTCACAGTATCCTGAAGTAAACTCTTCTCCGGTCAATCAGTGTATGTACCCTCTCTGTAATGGAGGAGCACAAAGGTTGAATCAAGGTAGTCCCAGATTTGAATTCTGTGTCTGTGACACATAAATTTTGCTATCCTGAGTGAGTTTCTTAATACCCCTGAGTCTGTCTCTATTATCATCTGTAAAGTGTGACTTAAGATACATAGATCATAGAGAAGTTAGAATGATTTGATGAACCCTTAGGAATTATTAACTCCTCTCTTTTTTTCCTCTCTCCTGTTTCCTGACTCTCCCATTTATTAATTAACTTAGAAATACTTGAGTATCTGCTCTGTGTCCAGTATGATGGTAGGTATCATGCATGCATTATCAGATGAGATAGTTGTAGTCTCTGCCCTCATGGAGCCCTCAAGTGTAGGGGATGTCATCTAAGGCTGGCAAAGACTGGCATGGTGAATTTCCTGTTGGCATTAATAAATGCGACTCCAGTTTTGCCATCATCTTAGCTTGAGATTCCAGCTTAAGCATCCTCATTTTTATGTTTCATAAATCCCCTCTGGTCAGATCTTTTGCATCTGTTTACCTGTCCCTCATCCTAAGTTGCCCTTCCAGGTACATGTTGGCACCATCTCTTGCCTAGACTACCATAACAGCTTTCTGAGTTGTTGCTCTCTCTGGTTTCCCCTCGTTGCTCATAGTAATGTAGTAATCCACAGTCCCAAAAGTGGTTTTAAAGATAAGGACCAGTTATACAGTATCTCTACCCTTTAGAAAAACCTTCAGTGATTTTATATCAACAGACAACAAACTTTCAACAACAATAATAAAATTTTAAAGATGGTATCTGTATAGAGCTGAGAGAAAATCATTTCAGTTAAGTGTCATTCAAGAGGAAAGGCAGACATGAGTATGAGAGTGAGAGAGAGAGAGTTGTGTGAATGTAGCAAAAGTAGATGCAAGAGGTAAACCTGAATATATAAAACATCAATAGTAGTGATAATTTCAGGGCATCAAAATAAGTTTAGACAAAAAGACTGGATAAAGCAATATGCTAAGATAAGAAGATTGCTTGGAATTAAGATTTTTATATTATTTGGGAGCAGGGTAGAGATAGTAGTTACTTTATTTCGTTAAGTCGGTTATGACTACAAAAAATTGGGTAACAACTAAAAGACTGTGAAAGAATGGTAACTTCAGAGCGATTAGACAAAGGGAAGGGAGGGTAATCTGGTGTAGTAGAGCGGGTGAAGGGAGGTGTAAAGTAAATGAAGTGGTATAAAGAAATCCGAGTATATCAGTAATTATAATATAAATAGAGTAGTACTGCCAGTTATTAGGTTAATTAGATTGCTTCTTTAAAAAAAAATGACATACTGTTTTAGACCATTTTAGGAGAAATTTCTAAAGCTTAGAGACACAGTAAAGTTGAAAGAAAAAGAATGGATAAAATATGAGTCCAAAACAAAGCAAAAGAAAGAAAAAAAAACTTGTAAGAAAGCTTGTATATTAATTTTAAAACGAAATGAACTTTAAGGTAAGGTAAAAAAAAAAAAAGTTACTAGGGATTAAAAGGTCTACCCTGCAGTGATGGCAAACCTTTTAGAGCGTTCAGTGATTACAGACAGCCCACTGCAGCAGGGCACATGGCCATGGGTCACTGCCAGGGACTACTCTGTGACACTAGAAGAAAAAGAGAGCACGAATACATAAGAATCTTAAACATCTATATAGTGAGCAATATAACCTTAAAATACGTATCACAGAAATGAGAAAAATTACACAGAAATGTGTTAAATCCATGGAGGGGGATCACTACTGTCAGCACAGTGATCAATCAGACAAAAATTAGTGAGGAAAAACAGCTCAGCAGTCTGGTTTAATGATCAGATGTAGAATTTTGTATCAATTAAATTAAGACTATACCTTTCTCAGGTAAAGAATACTAATATTTTAAAAATTATATACTTGGATGTGCAAGTGTCTACCCAATCTGTAGCATGTAAGTAAATCACTTTTCTTGATAATAGCACAAATCAGTTTAGAAACCAATACTAATAAGTTAATCACCTCCATATATTTGGAAATTAAAATGCATGCATCTGCATAACTTATGAACCATATCGTTGTAAGGGAAAGAAAGATTTACAACTGAACAAAAGAAGAAATACTACATATGAAAATTTGTGAAATTCATCAAAGTCATATGAAGAAGGTAAATGTATATACATTAATTGTATGAGAATAACCAGACATTAATTGGCTTAGCACATAGCTCCAGTTACAAAAGGGAGAACAGGGAATAAAACAGAAAGAAATTTGAAAGAAATACTAAAGAAGAAAAGTTAATGAATTAAAAAGTCAAGAGATAGTTGAACAAAACCAAAAGCTGGTTCCTTGCAAAAACTGATCAAATATGAGCCAGAGAAGATATCAACAACAAAATTAGAAATAAAAAAGTGAATATAATTCTATACAACAGAGATTTTAAAAACAATTAGAGGAGCTGGGCATGATAGTACACACATGAAATCCCAGCACTTTGGGAGGTCGAGGCAGGCAGATGGCAAATTCTGCCCATCCTGGGCACCTCGCAACTCAGTGAGACCCTGCCTCAAAATTTAAAAATAATAACGGGCTGGGAGTGTAGCTTAATGTAAAGCCCTGGATTCTATCCCCAGTACTGGGAATCAAACTCAAGACCTCATGCTTGCCAGGCAGGCACTGTGCCCCTGAGCTATGTCCCTAGTCCCCAAGAAATATAAACAAATAAAAATTTTAAAAATAACATACAACAAATAACTTTATGACTAAATTTGAGAACAGGCAAAAATGAGCAATTTTTCTAGAAAAACAAAACTGTCTTAAGGAAAGTAAAATAGATCTAAAGAAATTAAGAAAGTTCATTAATTTAACAAATGTTTAGAAAAATGTTCCCTGCTGTGATTTTAGACAGTGGCGGTATGGCAAAGAACAACAACAAATCAAGCTCCAAGTCTCTTTTTGTGGGATTTTTTGCTGGTGGTGGGAGATAAATAATAAATTAATAAACTGTTGGATGCTTATAATTCTATGAAGAATAAAGGAAGGGAGAATGGGCAATTTTATGTGAGAATATGGAGGGAGTACGATAATGAAGCAAGCCAAGTAAACAGCACATAGAATGATCCAGGCCTCTGTAGTAGGTGCAAAGGCCCTGAGACAGGAAGCAGAGGGGTTGTTGGTGATGAGGAGGCTCAGCAGATGCAGAGATCAGTAAAGTAAGCAGGGACCAGATTGTGAAATGCATATAACGACCTTTGATTTCATAGAAGTCTAACCATGGAAGGGGATGGCGATAGTAACATCTACTCATAAAATTATAGAAACCATTAAATGTCTGTGAAATATTTTTGTAAAATGCTATATTAAAGTAGTAGATTTTTTTTTATATAAGTATGGAGTACCTGTCATGGCTGGCACGTGTGCTAAGCTTTATAAAGAACAGAAAGATGGTGAAGACATGGAAACACTCACTGCACACTGTGGGTCACAGGCATATGAAGAATTTTCTGCAGTGTGACGGGGGCTGTAACAGCAACTAAAGTTTGAAAAGAGTGTTGCTTTCTAGTGTCTATAAGGACGCATATTAAAGGGAGGGAGGGAGGTGCTGTAGGATAGGTCTCATCCACAGAGAGCCAAGCCTTGGCTTTCTCAGTCAGCAGCCATGATCATCCAAGGCGTTTCTGCTCGGCCCAGTGCTGAATCCACGGGGCGCTCGCCAGGGCTGCCTGCAGTGTAAATAGCTAAGAATTGTGGGCAAGAGCTAGCCATGAGGAAATGTGGAATGTGGATCACAATGTAACTGTAGCATTTTGGCTGTTTTAATTCTGTCTCCATAGGTAACAGTTTGTTAAGTGTTCATTTATAGAGCACATCGCCTGACTATTAAGCGTGGTGATTTCTTGTTCTTTCAGTCTGTCTGAAAAACTAAGGTTTTACTCTTAGAATGCTCAGGCACTCTGAACTTCCCAGCTTCACAACGTGGAATGGATGTTTACTGAGTGCCCCATCCCACCCTCAGTTTTCTCTCACTGAAACCTCTCATGCCTGTCCCCTCCCCTGCTCCAGACTTGTCACAGCTGAGACATGGTCACACTCCCACGTGAAGAGGTGGCAGAGCTGCTACCGGAAACAGGCAGTGTCTGGGGAGCCCACCTGCTGTGCCCTTCTGCGTCCCAGGATAGATTGCAAAGTGCTTCCTTGCCTTAGCTTGATTAAAGTAATGCATACTTGTGTGCATTTTGAATTGTGTGCTTCTCAGCCCTTGAATACAGTTAAGAAAACTTACGCGTTATCACATAGTTCCTTAAATACTAACATGAGTGTACTTTGCCATAGTTCCAGTTTTGGCTTTGCCACTGACCAGAAATTTAACCTGGCTTTTGGCTGTAAAAGAATGGGGTCAGACTCAACAGTTCTGGACTCCCTACCAGCCCAGTAAACATTTTGATTCTGTGTGTCAGGATTAAAGGTTGACAGCACCTTCTTTGTCCAGTCATCTGGAAACTGTTGTTTGAAAAGAAAAGAGAAAGTAAAAAGCCTGGAGTGTAGCTCAGTGATAGAGCACTTGCTGCAGGCTCAGGACTATCCCCGGCGGCACTGGGAGGGCGAAACAAAAAGTGTGGGTAGTGATTGTTCACTGGCGTTGGTCTTTTTGTTATTTTATATACATTCAGAAATTCATACCAGGTTACTAGCTTTTGCCATCCTAAAGTGTACATCTTGTGTGTTCAATTTTAAAGGCTGGGACAATCCCAGAAGGCCCATGCTGGTCACAAACAAAATAGAACACTCAGGACGAAGCACTAAAAATATCTCATAAGAATGCTTCCTCCATGCACTCTTTGGAACAGGTAATTACTGTGGCAACAACAAACTAATTTGAAGTGTTAGCTGTTAATTAAAACATTGCGGAGGTGTATAGTTCTCTCTTGGTGTAACCAGAGCCTGCATTCAAACTTCATTAATCACTTTCCAGTTAATGTGTTGAGGAAGGTCAAGACCGTTGAGATGCAGTATCCAATTGAGACTCAGTGTCCCAGTATCCGCTGAAAGTAAACAAATTCCTTTTCTCCAGGTAGAATGCCGTTTGCAAAGTGAAGGGACATACTCAACTCATGTCTGGCATTGCCTTTGTCATCCACTTCTCCTTGATGATTAAATGTTAAATTGGTACTGTCATTGCACTGTAAACCAAGCCACACAGCATCTTTATTGCTCGAAATCGAACCCAAACTTCCACGGATGAATTAGCGTGCGTCATAATTAAATCATCAAGCCTCCCCTTTTAATTCAGTTGGAAATAGGAGACCTTTCTTTTGGAAAAGAGATCGGTTTTCTTAACAAGCTAATTAAGTTGCCAAACTGTCCAGTATAGCATATATATTAGACTGCTAATCATTTCCTTATCTCTGCAGCTGGGCTCAGCAGTCCAAATGTTACATGTTCAAAGCAACAATGTTGCCCTTTTTACAACTTTCAAATTCTGTTGTGGGCATTAAACTGTTTGTCTTCATATGTCGATCCTTGGTTAATGATTCTAATGCACAATATTTTAAAAAGTTGAAATTGGAAGAATCTGTGATATACAGGGAAAAATAATAGGTAGTTATCAAATCTTACATATTGCCTATATTGACATGGAATAAAGTTACTAAGTTCCTCAAATTATGTTTCAAATTGTATAGTCCAACAAGTCCACTATCAGGAATTGAGAAAGATATGGCACAAATCTTTATATACCCATTTATTACATGAGTTTAGACATATCATGACGTAAAATGTAGCTTTGCATTGTAATAGCGTAGATAGTAAAGTAAGTAATAATTTGTTCTGAAACAAGTATAATAGTGTGTTACTTTATTCAAAGTATGTATTTAATTGATTAAAGTTTATAAAAATATATATTAAAGAGATTGTTATTTAGAGAAAGCTTTTAGATACTTTCACAGATAAAAGAATTCTTTAGTAAACAATTATCATCTAGTTTTTATATTCTTGCTTTTCCCATAAGTCAGCTGTATCTGCATTTCTGTACAGTTGACCAATATAATGAAAGCTAAGTTTACTTTCAGTAATTTGCTTAACCTTTGTTCATTTAAGTGGGAAAAGCAGAATGAGTAAATTCTTGTAACTTACGTGGATAAATACAAACGTAAGTACATGTGTCTCCTAGTCTTACCTATAGGCTGTTACTATTTCCGTAAGTCAGTCACTCAAAACATTTGTTGGCAGTCGCTCAACTCTGTACATTTATTAATAATCATTGACTTGTATTCTTAAAACCAGAGAACATTTATCATATGTAAATTATACTTCAGTAGAGCTGTCAAAACATTTGACAAAACAACCAAATATTTTTGCCAGAACCATAAAATCATGCTTCAACTTTGGTAATAATGGAATGTGTAAGTATTTGTGTTTTAAGAATGAGCTTTCTGGGGTTCAGGTAGATATAGTTTGCCAGCAGGCAGATGAGGACTAGGAATTCCTGAGGGGCTGAGTTTTCCGTCCAGTCTCACACTGCCAGGTGAAGGGAAGATAATCCTGATCCGAGTTAACACAGGAAATCCTTAACAGAGCAATTTTTGGTTCTCCCGAACTCATTTGCTTTTTTATACTTGTATGTGCTTGCAATAGCAGTGTTAAGTGGTTTGTTTTGAAGTTTTTATACAACGCTGTTTGTTCCTGGATAAGAGTCAAAATATGGAGTCTCTGCAGCGTATGAATGAAAGGCCACATTTCATTTAAACACAGTAGCTATTGATGAAAAACTTGGGATTTTTATTTCAACGAATCTTATTCTCTTACTCTTTTTCATAAGTGAGTGTATTCATAGTTGATTCTTTTCTCTTACTTATTTTTTATAGTGCAGGGGTTCAAACCCAGTACCTCGTACCTGCTCGGCAAGAGCTCTGCCACTGAACTGCATCTCCAGCTCTTATTCATATTTCTCAGTTTGTTACAGTTATTTTGCTGTATCTGATGCTTTTTGCCTGTCTTTCTATTTAAAGAAAGATGAATGCCATGTTTGAGCCTGATAACTGTGATTTCCTAGTTAAAATATAATGCGAGATTATATTGCAAGTCATAGCTACTTCTATGTCTTTTGTAATTATTTTGATGAAAATGTAATAATATAGTTTATCGGTATATGTAATTGAGAGAAACACAAATGAAACCTCCCATTTTGCCTGCTTCTGTATGGTGCTTGGAATGGAGCTGTAGAGACCCCACTTCCCCAACACACACACAATTACAGGCCCAGAGGATCTGAAGCCAGAAAGTCTGATTTCATGTCTAATTCTGACACAATTCACTCTACAAGTTGGACAAACTGCTTAACTTCTCTGTGTCTCAGAGTTCTCACCTATAAAAGGAGAAAATTAATAACCAGCATTACCTGGGAGGGTTATTTTAAAATAATGTATCTTGCTTTGTAAGCAACTAAACTCCATAGAACTATAAATTACTAACCCACCGTGATTAACGTTCTTTGAACGTACCACCTATGTCTCTAGTTACTGCAGGAATGTTTGCATTGACATTTATATCCTCAACCATTTCATAAGGTGTTTAGTGTTCTCAAGTAATTTTCCTATTTTTTTCTTCCTGTAGAGCGTATCATGTCCCAAGTGGGAAAATACTAGCTGTAAAGGTAAGTGCTGGACTCATTTTATGAAATTTTTGATGCTTTCCTTTCCCATTAGCTTGAGTCACAGGTATTGTCAAAGAACAGGTGAAACAGTTTTGGGTTCAGCTGGTAGGGAGAGGAAGCTGTGGCCCTGTTGTAATATTCCAGGCATCTAGATGTGTTTTAAGCATTATAACCTCTATACATTGTAGTTATTCTCATCAGTAGTTCTTCTCTTGTCAAGAGGAATTACACCAACCACAGAAGCTTGGGTATCACTGTGGTCCTGGTCATGCAGCTCAGAACCTTAGTAGAATCTGCCACAGCCTGTGAATTACTGTGTCCTGTTAGAAACTGTGCCCACAATGTAGCATGTGACACTTTCTATTTTCATACCGTGGCTGTGGCCTTGGATCAACCTCACATTACCTCCGACCCAGCCTTTTGAGATAACTTCCTCTCTGTACTTTAAATCTTTGTCTTCTCCCATGAACCTTTTGCTGTGGCACAGTGTTGAGAAGTCAGTTCACAGACCGGACTGTAACTGTCTTGCCATACCCCATCCACACCTGTGTATTTCAAAACACTTAAGATGTCTGCCTTGCTTCTATACTTACCAGTAGAGTCAAGCAGCATGTAATTAAGGGGTGGTCCAGGCAGTTCCCTATGAATCCCCTCTCTGTTTCCCATCCTGTCCATAGTCCATGCCCCGTCTCTGTCACACTCCCACGTTCCCAGTGCTGCCAGGCTCTTTGGATTTACTCTGTGCCCCTGGCTGTTGGTACTGCATCTTCCTGTCATTTTAAATCTCAGGTTTCCCTCACCAGCTGTTTTGAATTGCACCTCAGACTGAACCCTTTGCAGCCTTAAGCCCTAACTCCACAGAACCCTGCTGTCAACACCAAGCTCTAACTAACAAACTAGTTGGGACCTCTGCAAAATGGACCCTCACTGCCTTAACAGGCATGTCCTCTGCTTTACTGTTACATTCTGTTATGCCCTTATCTCTGGGCTCTGGGCCTTTAGTAATGAAAGCTTTAATTTTGGGGGTGACTGTTGTATGCCAGGTATCACAGCTAGTAACTTTAATCCTTAAAACTACAAAGTAATTCTGCTTATCTTAGACTTGAGGAAAGCTGAACATTCCATGGTTACAGAATTGGTAACATGAAGAGATAATTTTACAGAGGTAAAATATAGCCCACCAACTCCAAAGCTCATGTCTTCTATTAGACTGTACTGCCTTTATACAGCTTCCTACCATTGTTCATTCCTTAGTTTTCCACCTGTCCCTTTCAAGATCCATCTCGCTGTGGACGCCTTCATAGCTGTCCGTAGTGAGAAATGGGTCTCTTTTCCCCAGAACTTGTACAGTTTATCTTTCTGCATCCTTTACTTTATTAAGGAAAATTACTAAGAATGAGAGCAAGGCCAAGCATGGTGACACACTGTAATCCCAGCACTCAGGCAGTGAGGCAGGAGAAACGATATGAGTTTGGGGCTAACCTAAACAATGTAGTAAAACCCTGTCTCAAAAAGACAACAAAAATAAAAAAGACTGACAGCAATTCAATTAAGATTGGTTGGACCTTTTATTAAGGTTAAACTGAAACTAAGGCTCTTCTCTTCTGGCCGTTAGAGCATCCCAGTGTTCTTTTTCCATTTCACACTGAGGACAGCACCTAGAATGTGTTGTGTGGCATCCTCGAGTTTAGTTTTAATAACTTACATAGCTTGTGGTAAGCAGGTACAGCAGAGCTCTCCCTTTTGGGATATTCTCTTTGACCCTCCATGCAAACTAGCTCCATAGAATTGCAGAATCACAAGAGACTTTAGAGGCATCTCTTAGGGTCATCTTTTGTAACCCCTAAATTTTACAGAAGAAGGAACTGAGGACCAGAGACTTCCCAAGGGCCCAGCTCCATCCCAGGCTTCTCCTGAGCTCACCAAGTACAGCCTTCTTGGGCCACCTGAGATCCCTTGCCATTGAGAGAACACCACTAACTAGAGCATTATTTTCCTTTCAGTTCATTTATTTGTTCCTTTGATGCCAAAATCTTGGATTGTTGCTGATGATATATTTAAAGATAGTGAAATCTAGGTCATGTATTCCAAGAGAGAGGAGCAGTGCTATAAATCATCATCCCAAAACAAAACAAAACAGTGTCGGTATTTAACCTTACTAAATACATTTTTCATAATTTCATACATTTTGAATTATGCTTAACATAGGCTGCTATTAAAATTCTGTGCACTATTAGATCTGGCAAGGGACCACCAGCTATTTCTGTAAAAGATTAAAGGCAATTTTTACAAAAGAACATGCTTTACAAAATAATCATTGGAGACTTTCAGTAAATGAAAATACTTGAGCTTTACAGATACAGTCTTCAGGAGCACCTGGCCATTAAGCTGCACTTTAGAACAAGGATTGTATTATACCCCTAGATTCTGTGCCATCATCTAGTAGATACTCAAATTGAGTCAACTAATGAATTAAGACTAGATATGATTATTGTGATTAAACATTTTTTTTAGCCCTGAGTTTCTTGATAGCCAAGGCAAAAACCACAGGATTTGTATAATAGTCATAATCTAAGCAAAAGGCATGTACCATTTCTTCAAAATGGGTAGTGTTATTCATTAATCCTTAGAAGTTTGTTAGTTTCCAGAGATTTAGAGGCTTTCCAAACATCTTTGTTACCAATTTCTAATGTAATTCCATTGTAGCTAAAGAATATACTTTTTATAATTGGAATTTAAAATATATTGAGGCTTATTTTGTGGCTTAAAATATGATCCATCTTGGTAAATGTTCTCTGTGTCCATGAAAAAAAATGTGTGGTCCAAAGAACAGAGAGTAGCTGGGCGTAGTAGCGCATACCTGTAATCCCAGCATTTGGGAAGCTGAGGCAGAAGGATCGTTGCGAGTTCAAGATCAGCCTGGGCTACAAAGTGAGCTTACAGCCAGCCTGAACCCATAGTGAGACCCTGTCTCAAAAAGACTAAAAACAAACAAGCAAACAAACAAAAAAAGAGAGGATGTAAGATTGATTCCAGTTAGATGAGCTGATAATCGTGATCAAATATTCAGTGTCTTTACTGCTTTTTTTTTTTACGTATTCTGTCAATTATTGAAAGAGGTGCGCTGAAATCTTCCAGCAATAGCTTTGTCTATTTTTTTCTTCCAGTTCTATCATTTCTTACTTCACATGCGTTGCAAATGTACTAGTAGCTGCATGGAGGGCAGTGGTGGGGAGCCTACAGCACATGTGCTGCTGCAGGCTGTTTATTATCGTTGAAAACTATGAGGTTCGCCATCACTGATACAGGGCTTTTATGTCCTCTTGATCAGCTGGCCTTTTTGTCATTATGAAGTGATCCTCTTTGTCCATGGTCATATTCTTTGCCTTGAAATCTACATTGTCTAACATCACTATAGCCATTCCAGCTGTATTCTCACTAGTGTGTCTTTTACTGTCACCTTATTGTATCCTTCTCTTCGAAGTGAATTTGTCATAGCCAGTGTGTACTTCGGTCTTACTTAGTAATCCAGTCTGGTGATTTCTGCTGTTTAATAGGGGAATTGGACCATTTACATTTCATGTAACTATTGATGTGGTTGGATTCAGATCTGTCATTTTGCTTTGTGTTTTCAGTTTGTTCTGTCTGTATACCTGCTACCCTGTCCCTGTTTTTAGTGAGTGCTCTAGGCTTTATAGTCTACCTTTTTAAGTTATCATACTCTTCCTATGTAATTATACTACACCACTTCTATCTGTAATCTAAGAACCTTACCTTTTCTTATTTCCCTCATCCTCGTCTTTGTGTTTTTAGCATACACTTTATCTCTGTATCATAAATCCCAAAATGCATTGTCACTGTCACTATTTTAGATATTTACCTTTTAATGACATTTAAAAGTAAGAAAAAGATGTAATTTATCCATGCATTTACTGGTTTCAATGCTTTTCATTCTTTTTTGTGACTTTAATTTCCACCTGCTATTCTTTTCCTTCTGTCTGAGAGACTTCCTTTCTTTTACATTTCTTGTACTTCAGATCTCTTGGTAATGAGTTCTTTCAGCCTTTGTGTGTTAGAAAAATTGTATTTCTCACTTCCACTTTTGGAAGATATTTTTATTTTCACTAGATACAGAATTCTAGGTTGGCTTCTCTTTTCTTTTAGATTTTAACAGTTTCGCTGTGTTCATTCTTTCCAGCTGGATGCTTACTGTTATTTTTAATATTTATTCCTCTGTATATTAGCGCTGGCTTCTTTGACTACTTTTAATTAAGGTTTTTTCCTTTATTACTGGTCTTAAGCAATTTGATCACAGTGAGCTTTGTTAGAATTTTTTGTGATTCTTATATCTGAGATCTATTGGGATTCTTAAATCTAGTGGGTTTTTAGCTTTCATCAAATTTGGAAAAATTTGACTATTATTTCTTTGAGTATCAATTCTCTACCTTTTGGAACTTTAATTGTGTTCTTATTACTTCTTTTGAAGTTATCCCACAGTAAATGATGCAGTGTTGTTTGTTCTAGTCTTTTTTTTTTTTTCTAAAGTTCATTTTAGGTAGTTTCTTCTCCTGTGTCTTCAGGTTCATTGATCTTTTCTGCTTCATTGTCTAATGTGCTGTTACTCTTGTCCATTGTATTTTTCATTTTAGACGTTGTCTTTCTTATCTCTACAACTTTGAATAGGCCTTTTTTTTAAAAAACATCTTTCATGTCCCTAATTACATGCTTAGTCTTTTCCCTACCATCTTGAATGTATGGAATATAGTTATGGTAACTAAACCAATGGACATTTCTACTAATTCATGTCATGCTTGTTATTTCTGGATCCATTTTGACTAATCTCTTTTCTCCTCATTTTGAGTTGTATTTTATTTTTTAATATCTTATAAATTTTTATTGTGCCAGTCACGTAGCATAGATACTAGGTATTTTTTGCATCCCTTTAATTATTCGGGAGCTTTGTTCTAAGATACTATTTAGTGACTTTCAAGTAATTTGATCCTCTTAAGACTTGCTTTTAAGCTTTATTAGACAGGACCAGCCCCAGGGATTCACCTGGAACTAACTTTTCCCATTCAACTGCAGCAGTTCTCTGGAGAGTTTTCTCACTCAGCCTCTTGGGAATTACCACTTTTCCCCCCGCTGGCTGATGGGAACACAAACTCTTGGTGCCCATTGTGGGTCTGGAGAGTGATTCCTCTGGTCCTCTGGCCTTAGGTAGTTTCCTGCTGTTGACATCCGCGTGCTGCTCAGGCTCCAGCAGCCCCTGTAGTGATCCTGATAGATGCCATGGTCTGTGGAGACTTCCCGTCCAGCCCTTTCAACTGAAGGAGGGGCTGCGCTCACCTGGGTTCCCCTCCTGCCCTGCACCTGGAAGCTCCCTCCTGCCTGTCAGCAAGCTGAGCAGCCACAGGGCTCCTCTCATCTGCTTCCTGTCTCTCATGTTGTGTCTGGGAGCTTGGTGACTTTTCTGTGTTTTGTGGGTTTGGTTTTTTGTTGTTGTTGTTGTTTTGTTTTTTTCACTTTTTCCTTTTCCTTTCTTGTCATCAGAATGCCTTTGCTCATTTCTAAGTGCTTGTTTTTGTTGACCAGTTTTCAAACTCCTTTCAGTATACAGAAATTCCACTTACTGCTAATTTATATGATATCAAGTACTTTATATACATTTTCCTCAGTTAATACAACAAGCTTTTGTTACCAAGGTTGATCCCTACTTAACAGAGCCCTAGTAAGAGATTACTGTTACTGATCCCTATTAAACCGGAGTCACAGGAAAGGTAAATGATTTGCTCAAGATCCCACAGCTAGTAAGTATTGGGACCTGGATTTAGCCGTGTGCCTTCATTGCTTACCACCCTCGGATTTGTCTCCCCAAAGCGTAATTCTAATTCTGGTCGTATCGCTTCCCCTCTGCAAATGCTCCATGTTACACCACCACCTCTACTACCATCATCATGTAAATCTCTAGGTCATGGAACTCAAGATCCTGCATGGTCTATCGGTCTACTCTGACACGGCATTGTCTCCTATGTGCAGATCTTTAATTTGAACTTGTTGCCTTATTTGTACCTCAGTGCTGTCTCACTTCAACACTTTGATTTATGTAGTCCAGCTCACTAGGACACCTTCAGCCTTGTCTCCAGCTATCTGAATATTTGCCACCCTTCTGGGGCCTGCTTTTCCTTGAACATTTCTGGATGACTACTGTCCTGTATCTATCACTCACCTTTCTGGAGCTCTCCCTATGTGACTCTTAAAGGTATTGCCACATCCTGATTTGCATTTTATGATTAGTATACACAGACTATTAGATTGAAATCTCTTTGTAAGCAGGGAACAGATCTTATTTTCTTTCTTCAGAACCTTACATATAGGGCCTCTTACATAGCACCACACATAATAAGTATGTGTTTAGCACATAATTTGTTGATTGACTAGCTGAATGAATGCATTTTTGTTCTTTTGTTTGTTCTTTAGTTTATTCATTTATCTTCTGAAATAACATCTTGAAAGCAGATTCAGCTCATAAACAAAATATCCTATAGTGTTTTTGGTGTGGACCATTGCTCTCATCTAGAATATTTCTTAGCTTTTTTTATACACTTATTAAAAGATGAAATGGAAGGTTAAGAGTTAGATGCACATTTGATCTTTTCCTGACCCTACTTTGACTTTCATGTGACTTCAAGCATGTCACTTGAACCTCTCAGTGACCCCAGCTGTGAAACTCGCTGCCTAGTGTCACAGAAGGATTGTAAGGAGCAGCGAATCACAGTCCTTATCCACACAGAATCACCTGCAGGCGCTGATGACTGCACTGGATGAGGAGGGGAATCTAATTTCCCAAGCCAAGTGGTCAGTGAGACACACACTGTGAATGGCTTTGGAAACACTTAGATAAGAGTCCTTAAAAAATCTGTTACTTTTCTCTTCCTACTCAAAATATCTCTAATTTTTATGAATTTTTAAGTGGTCTTGATTTTTAAACATAAAAATGTATAATTGTAGTATTTACTTTTTTAGACTTCAGTAGTGAGGAAGTATCATTTCAGGTATTTTAAAAAGAAATTGATCTTTGGGAAAAATGAAAGTGCCTTGAATTTTTATTTTATACCATAGAATTTAGAAAATTTTCTGTCTCAAAGAGCATATTTTTTAAATGATGCTACTCACATTTTAAAGATGACTGTTTGATAGTGACCCGTGGAACTCAGGAAACGTATCTCTCTCTCAGTAGCTGTTTGTTTGCTTGTTTGTTGGTGTAGGTAGGCGAGACAATTGCAAATAAGTAGAGCAGAAAACAAATTTAAAAAACTGTTAGCTATCATGCAGACAGAACCTTTTTATACCATTAGTGTATTCTATAAAATCTTTCAAATAGTAATGCTTGGAGGATTTAATAGATTTCCCAGTATTGTTTGTTTTCTAACTGGGAAAAATCCATCTAAAAAGAAATTTCTTGTAGCATGTGCTGATTATCATTCTTGGTCTGCTTCGAGGTTTCTGCTCCTTTTAAACTAGCATTTAAATGGACCATTTGATTAATCATTTGTATACCGACTGTAATCCTCCCAAATTTCCTTTCTGAGTTGTACATACTGTAAAAGACAATTATGTCACCACAGATTAAATAAGTGAATTAAAACAGAATAGCGGCTTAATTTGACCTGTGATTTTGCTCTCCTTCCCTTTAGTGGCACGTGTGCCACTCCAGCAAATAAATGAAGTCATCCATGACAGCTTGTGATGAATTGCCGTATTTATACTGTATATTTTAATAGCCTCACACTAATTTAAATTGAGCACAGAGTAAATTATAATTCAGTCACTTGACTGCTTGTATTTAACTTGACAACTCATCCTTATTTGTCCTGGAGGTGTAGTGGCGAGAGGGGGAAATGCGCTCAGGTATTTCAGTTTCTCACTTAACCCTTTCTCCAGGAAACGCTTTATATTCAGATTCTTGCCAGATTTAAAGCATTTAGTGCTTCCTGAGGAGAAAATAAATAAACCACGAAGACTCAGGCAGTCCATACTTTCCTGTACTTGGACAAGAAAATGAGCATTTGCTATGCTTTTCTCAGTTGCCTTCAAAGAAAGAATTGGTCCTGTTTATTTTTAGCAGCTTCAAAGCTTAGAATGCCCAGGGGAAGGGGAATTAACCTTCCACCTAGAGTGCCAAGTCTCCCAGAAAATAGAGAGCATTTGAGTAGTTCCTTTGAGGTAGATTTTACTTTCCCTCTCAAGTCCCAGAAATTACTTTATTCACTTTTCTATCTTTATGGAATCTCCACTTTTCTGGACTATAGTAAATACCAAGAATGATGAGGACCAATTAGAGTACAGTGTATTAGCTCCACAAACACAGTATCCTTTGTTCTATTTCATATCAGTGTGACACTTTTATTTGTTATGGTATTAATGCCTTTTGTTTCAAATGTAGTTGTAGAAATTAAACAATCCACGTCCTTTGTGTCTAGCAAGAGCTTATGGTTGTAAGAAGCACTTTAATTAAGTTCCACATCACTTAATGGGCACTACTGTGAGTAAAACCTTGTGCTGGGTGCTGGGGACATAGAAGTACAGTATATGCAAGACTCAGACCCTGTCCTTCAGGGGCTTACCCTGAATCCTCCAGCCTGTAGTTTTCAGTCAGTGAGGGATGAATTCCTAGGAGAAATATAAAGGGTCAGCACTGAACTGGATTCTGATGGAAGGCTTTGGCATGGGCTTCATCAGGGTGGTAAGTCCTTCAAGCTGGGTTAACTGGTCCAACAGGTTTTATGCCAGGGACTGTGGACTGGAAGTACAGAAAGCCCATGGTGCATGTGTCGACCCGGAGTGCTCATCTGGGCTCACACGAGCAGTGGATTCGAGGTGGGAGGAGTTAGAGTAGGGAGTTGATTTTGAGTGTGGGAGAATGTCTTAAAGGGCATGGTAGAGTTTCAGCTTTATTCTAGGCCATAGCCACCCAATTAAGAGAATGCTGTGGTCTTGTAGTTTTGGCTTAATTCCAAGGCGTTGGCTAACCATGTGGAATCTCGTCATTTCTAGGTTGGTTGCCCAGAGATCCAGTAGGTCTTGGTAGTCTCATTTCTTAACATGGCATTAATGGCATTTATGAAACCTTAAATAAATGATTCTTAACCTTATTATTGGTTAGAAAGTTCTTGGGGGAGCCTTAATATATACTAAAATGTGGCCCAACCCATTGTTCTGGGACAAGGCTTTTGCACTGGTGATTTTTTAAAGTGCTGTAGGTAACTAATTGTAAGGTCAGCGTTGAGAAGCACTACTTTCAGGTCAATAATAACTTCATTTCTTTGAGCAGAGTTTTTTAGTGTAGAAGATTCACTGTATTTGACATAATGGTATTTTATGGCATAGAACTGAAAGACCATTAGATGAATTTATTTTGTTGCTAAGTTTTATACAGGAACAAAATGTAAGTGAATATAGTTGGCAAATGACTATTGATCGAGAGAGGTGTTTAAATGTTTCTTGGCAGTTTCGTATTACACTTACAATCTAGTTTAGTGAGAGCTTTTATAAATAACCCTAAAGCAAACTCTTGATAGAAATTGGTGCTGCCTCTTTTTTTTAACCTTCCCTTCCTTCAAATGGATGTCAGTGCTAAAAATGTGTGTTTTCAAATTGTCCTTTTCTTTCCTTGCTCTATCAGCAGTGCAGCATTCCTGAATACTCTTTATTTGTAATACAGAATGTAAATCGGTGTATTATGATGCACAATTATGCTGCATTTGTAATCTTAAATATTAAGTTTTATCTAGAAATGTCTAGAGTCAGAAACTGTGTCACAACTCTTAAAAACTGTCTTCCACTTGTTTTATTTCCTCTGTGCCTTTTTTAAGTAAAAAACAATTTCCCTTGAGTTGGTTCTACGGAAGCTCTTAGTAAATTTTGAACAGTTGATCCACTTTTAAAAAAAAATAGGTGCTTGAAATAAGCTAAAATCTATCCTGTGTAAGTTTGTAAATGTTTTACATTTCTATGTTACAAGCCCAGCTCAGTAGCTGATACTCTAAGGAAAACCATTAAGCGTCCAGAAGTCCTGCAAGAGCAGGAGACCTAGTCAGGGAGGGACCCAACCCTGCCATACAGTGGTTCCCTGAAAAGAAACCTTGGTGACTTCCTCCCTGAAATGAGGAAGTTAGGTGAAATGAGGTCCCTTCAAGCTACAAAAGTCTGTAACAGTATTAGCTAAAAAATATTACCCACTCGGGAGTTAATAAAAAGATGACATATTTTAGAAACTCTTACTGTTTGCATAACTAAAAATCCTATTTTACTGTTCTTACCATCCTGACTGCTTATTACCTAGTGTCTGAATCATATAACCATTCTTTTATAATGGTTCCAGGGTCATTCGTATCTTCCCCTTCTGAAAATAACCAATATAGCTGAAATACAGTGCGTAAATTAAGAGTGTTATAACTTAACCGACTTTTAAAGCCATTAATGCTGACCCCTGTGACTTGGCTTTTTCCTTGTTCCCATCAATCACTGCTGTACTGTCTCCCCCATACAAAGGCCCAGGCAGATGTGGGTGCCGTGTGTGTTACTGGGGATTACAGGGAGGGAGAAGAAGGGGGGCAAATAAATGAAACACTGTTTTTTGGTTATTACATTTCATAGTGATTAGAACCATATTTCACTTGAAGGTGAGTAAATGTTTTAATGTTAATGTCTTTTTATATTCAGGTTATACTATTAGATATTACACTGGAACTTCAGAAGCAAATTATGTCTGAATTGGAGATTCTTTACAAGGTAATTTTTTTTTTCCTGGTCATTTTGTACTTGTAAAACATGTCTATGATGTTGGGTTGCAGGTTTTTAACTACTTTTTTTCTTATTTTTTCTTATTTTTACAGTGTGATTCATCATATATCATAGGATTTTATGGGGCATTTTTCGTAGAAAACAGAATTTCCATTTGTACAGAATTCATGGATGGTGAGTGTTCCTTTTGACAGTATTTTTAAAATGATTTTGAAGGATTCTACTCTTAAACCTGGATTTGACATCAAATAGAATAAAATGATTAACATATACTAATAATTGCCTCCTTTATACTCTAAAATCCTTTTATTGTTGGGGTTTCCTGGTGTTAAATATTTATAGCAAGGCTTTAACTTCAAGAATATAACTTCATTTACTTTTATTGAAAATTTAAGTAGAGCAGATTAAACACTAGTCTAATCGGTGGTTTGATATTTGATTCGTCTATGCAATCTGTCTTTCCTTGCAAAACAGATGTTCTGTTCTTGTAGTGTTTCAATAGCCAAAACAGATTTTCTTTTAAAGAAATCTATTAACCCAATGTCCTGTGTCTTTTGGAAAGAAATCAGTTCTTAATTGCTAGATAAGAAATTGTTTTCAACACAGCTGTTTTCTCAAGATGTGTTTTGTTTTCTTTGAACTCTAGTCTTCTTCATTTATTTCTATTTTGGTACTTTTTTCTTGAACTGACGGTTGTGTCAGAATAGAATTTCTGGGTATCCTATCAGTGAAATGATGTCATCAGCATTATCATTTGCACACTTTCAATCTAAGCAGTCTTTAAATTTTACATGTTTAGTCAGTTTCTGTGTCTGTCCGACTGAAACTTAACATTTATACATATATACACACACGCAGGCACGCAGTTCTTCATGGGTTTTCTCAGTGTCTTACTGAACCCATCAGTTCACACCCTATCAGACTTTTAATGAATCAATATTGATACCTTGATACTATAATAAATGTGTAATGTATCCTAAATTAGTTTTAAGAGATGTCAAGAATTTAAAATTGAGCCGGGCGTGGTAGCACACTCCTGTCATCCCAGCACTCGGGAGACTGAGGCAGGAGAATCATTGTGAGTTTGAGATCAGCCTGGGCTACAAAGTGAGCTCAAGGCCAGCCTGAACTGCATAGTCAGACCCTGTCTCAAAAAGACAAAAAAAAAAAAGAATTTAAAATCTTAGGTAGTATGACAAATGTGGAGACTGCCTAGATAAAGTAGATTCATAGAGGCAAAACAGGTTAACTCTTTTAGACTTTCATCATTCTTACTGTGAAGTCTTCAATTTTTCAATTACATTAAAATGTTTTTATTAACATACAGTTCAAATACCATAAAATTCATTCTTTTTTTTTTTTTTTGCGGCACCGGGGATTGAACTCACAACCTCGCACCTCCTAGGGCAGGCACTTAAGGCACTGAGCCAAACTCCCGGCCCTGGTTTTGTGAGGCAGGGTCGCACTATGTAGCTCAGGCCGGCCTTGCGCTCGCGTTGTAGCCCAAGCCGGCCTCGAACCCACAACGCTCCGCCTACCTCAGCCTCCCGAGTGCTGGGATTAAAGGCGTGCGCCACCACGCCTGGCTCAAAATTCATTCTTTTAATGTATATAATTTAGTGTTTTTTAGTGTATTCTAAAGGTTGTACAACCATCATCACTATTTAACTTTGAAACATTTGTTGCTCTTTGCTGAAAGAAAACTCTTACCCATTGTGAATCCTTCATTAGTCCCCTTCTTCCCTTGAGTCCCTGGAAACTATTGATGTCCTTTTTCCCTCTATGTATTTACCTATTCCAGATATGTCATATAAATGGACTCCTACAGTAAATATGTGGCCCCCGTGTCTGGCTTCTTGTACTTAGTGTAATCTTTTCAAAGATCATCCTTGTTATACTTCATTCCACTTTATCACTGAATAATATCCATTGCATAGCTGTATAACGTTTTTGTAATGGATTGACAGCTGGTGGGAAGCTTGTAACAACCAGCTGAACTAAATCAGCATAGTGCGGGATGTCGTTGACCCACCTGAGGATTGTTGCCAACATGGAAAGGAGAACTGGAGAGGAAGAAACAGTGTTGTTGGTTTTCTTGGTATTGTTGGTTCTCTTGGTATTGTTGGTTCTCCTGCTGCCTTTGGTTCTCCTGGCTTGTTGAGCTTCTTTCCTGATATGAACTTGGCTGTTCTCATCATCAGAGGAGCTCGGGACCTTGTTGCTGAGAATGGCTATGGTTCACTTTGGAGGAGCTCTGGTCCTTCATTTGAGCATTGCTTCCTGGCTCCAGAGGGGAAGATGGTGTGCTGTTCAGTCTCCTGAAAAAGCTTGTCACGCTCTTTTCCTGATATGAACTCAGCTGTTCTCATTGCTAGGTATTTTTTAAGTGATACTGCAAATTGAAGTCTTTTCTTTATTTTATTTTTGGGCTATTCACTGCTAATATATATTCCTGGATTCAGTTTACTAGTATTTGTGTGTCTGTGTGTATGTGTGTTCCATGGAATCCAGCCCAGGAGTTTGTGCATGCTAAGCACCTGCTCTGCAGTTGTTGAGAATACTTGCATTCATGTTCATATTGGTCTATGTTTTTGTATATCCTTGTTTCCCGTATCAGGATAATACCGCATCTAAATTATCTGATTTGTTGGTGTACAATTGTTCCTACCATTCCCTTATAACACTTTTTTATAAAATTGGTAGTCATGTTCTCATTTTCATTCCAGATTTTAACAAGTTGTAGAAACTTGAATCTTTTTCTTCTTCGTCAGCACAGCTCATGAGATGCAGCTTTAAGTGCATTCTAGAAGTTTTGCTGTATTGTGTTTCTGATTTCTCACAAAGGACATTCCTAGTGATTTCCTTTTGACCTGTTCTTATTTAGGACTGTGTCATGTAATTTTCACAAATTTGTAAATTTTTCAAATTCTCACCTATTGTTAATTTCTAATGTTCCATTATGGTGGAAAAA
This sequence comes from Dasyprocta punctata, assembly GCA_004363535.1. Lineage (NCBI taxonomy): Eukaryota > Metazoa > Chordata > Mammalia > Rodentia > Dasyproctidae > Dasyprocta > Dasyprocta punctata. The sequence continues at coordinate 75,480 of RJWM01003960.1, forward strand.
CATACTTTGCATGACTGCAGTCATTTTAAATTTATCGAGACTTGTTTTATTCCCTAACACGTGGTCTGTCATGGAGAATACTGGGTGTATACTTGAGAAGAATGTGTTCTGCTGTGGTTGGGTGGAGAGTTCTTTAGATATCTATCAGATCTCGTTGATTTAAAATGCTGCTCAAGTATTTTATTCTCATTAGTCTTTGTGTAGTTGTTTTATTTGTTTTTCAAAGTTGGGTAGTGAAGTCTCCAAATAACATTTTTAAGTTATCTCTTTCTTCTTTGTATATTTATACTTTACATATTTTGACTGTATTAATTAGTAACATATTAAATTTATGATTATAGCTTCATGATGGATTGACCCTTTTATCATTTAAAAGTCTTTCTTTTGCCCTAGTGATAATACCTGAGTAAGAATTATTTCTTATGTTATTAATATAGTCACTCCACCTCCCTGTTAATTATTGTTTGCATGGTATATCTTTTTTCTGTCACTTACATGCAGTTTATTTGATCCTTTGCATCTGAGTCTATTCTGCCAATACCTTACTTAATCACAGGGCTTAAATCATTTTCCCTTGATTACTGACAAGGTAAAATTTGTATCTTCTATTTTACTATATCTTATGTCTTTTATGTTCATGTATCCCTCTATTTCTGCCTTCTTTTATGTTAAATATTTTCTAATGCACCATTTAAATTTCCATGTGGTACCTGTAATTCCAGTACTTGGGAGATTGGTTGAAGCAAGAGGATCACCATGAGTTTGAGGTCAGCATGGGCTACATAGTGAGTTCAACACCAGCCTGGACTAAGAGCAAAACCCTGTCTCAAAACATATGTACATACATACATATATACATACATGCATACATACATACATGCGTTCATTCATAAAATAAAAATTCCTATGTGGCTTGTTTTACTATAGTTTTTAAGTTCTATTCTTAGTGGTAACCCTAGGGATTATAATTAATGTCTTACCCTACGACACTTTAGTTCAGATTAATATCAACTTCATTTAATTGTATAGATACTCCTCAGCTTATAGTAAAGTTATGTTCCAGTAAACCCATAATAAATCAAAAATATCATAAAGTGCTTTTCATGAACCTAACCTGCTGAACACAGTAGCTTAACAGCACAGCATACTGTGGAGGTATTGATTGTTTACCCATGTGGTCCTGTGGCTGATTAGAAGCTGCGGCTCTCTGCTTTTGCCCAGTTTCAATCTGACATTCCTTCAGTCTTGAGTTCATTTTATCTCTTTTAGGATGTGTTGACCATTCTTTATCTGGGAATGTCTTAATTTCTTCTTCATGTTTTGTAGGACAATTTTGCTGAGGGTAGAATTCTTAGCCATTTTTTTTCTTTTGGCTACAGTGGTACCTGGGTTCACAAACTTAATTTGTTCACAATTTTGGAAGAGATGGCCATGTTTGTGTTTATGTGGAAAAGATGACCACAGTCATCTTTGTCACTCAGTGCAGAATTTGTAAACAAAAACAAGATTTTGCCAGATGCTTCCCTTTGTGAACCAAATCAAAGTGTGCTTATAATTGTCACATTGATTCACTTGTTGCATTCAAGATTCTCTTTTTGTCCTAAGCTAGGAAGAGTTTCATAGTGGTGTATCTAGGTGTGAATTTCTTTAAGTTTATCCTATGTGGATTTTAGAGCTTTTAGGATGAATGGATTGATGTTCTTCATCAAATTTTGAAAGTTTTCATCATTATTTCTTCAAATGTTTTTTCTGTCTCTTTTTTCCTCTCTTTCAGATCTCCCATTATACCTATATTGGCATGCTTGGTAGTGAACCACAGATCTCTGAGAATGTGTTTCTTTTTCTTTATTCTGTTTATCTGTCCTTTCTCAAACCAAATAATCTCAACTGATGTATTGTAACGTCCTTTGATAATTTTTTCTGCCTTCTTAAATATGCTGTTAACCCTTTCATAAATTTTTTGAGTTATTTCACTTTTCAGCTCTAGAATTCTATTTGATCATATATAATTTCTCTTTATTGACAGCCTTTCTTTGGAGAAACATAAGCCTCATACTCTTACTTTACATATGATTTTTTCTAATTATTTGGATATGCTTGTTGGAGCTAGTACATAGAGTTTTGTTCATATGTGGAAAAACATACAACAAATATAAACATCTGTGTGCCACCCTCCAACTGTCATTTCTTCTCTCCCCCTCACACTGTGGTCAGACTTAACAACTTTCTCCCCAACCATGGTATTATTCCTTTGGTGTAGATTCTCATCATCTACTTTACTTTTACCTTATAATATAATATGTTTCTATTTATTGAGCTTATCTTCTAGAAGTGTGAAACTAACAAGAAACGTACAGTGCACTCACAAGGATGGAAAAGCTCAGTTAAAACATGAAGTAGGGTAGGTAGTGACTAATAGGGCAGGTGCAACATAGAATAGTCAGGAATGACTTTTGCACAACTGGCATTGTAGCAGAGACTTAAATGTCAGTGAGTTAGCTCAGCGAAGGCCATGCAGAACATCTTTGAGCCAGGAGTATCGAGTATAAATACTCCAAAGAAGAAGCAAGTTCCAGGTAATCAGAGCCTGACAGTGTGACTAAAGAGTCATGATTACTAATGATTAGACTGCAAGCTGGACAGAAGGCCAGGGGAGTAGACAGGAGCACAATTATGTGGGATTCTTAGGCTATGGTAAAGAGGTTGTGTTGCATCTGAATTTATTAGGAAGCTATTGGCTATTGCTTCTTGGCCTTTTGACTAAGATCAAGTGTAGGAAGCCACTGGCAAGTTTTAGGTAGAGAAGTGTGATCCGTTATACCTTATCATTTATCAAAACTAATCCATTCATAAACACCCAAAGAGTGGATTTCAGTGCATAGGCATACATTTAGATTAGCCTTGAGGATAAATTGTTTAAAAACACTCATATTGCAAAGAAAGGGTTTTTTTATATTTTCAGCTGGCAGAAACTATGATAGCTTATCTATTGAAATTTTTGTGGCTCCTGATTTCAGTGCTTTGACATTAGTAGTAATCATTCTCATTTTAAGGCAGATACTGGGACTAACATGTCAGAAATGTTGCTTCTGGTTTATGTACTACTGTGTATTTACTCTATGTGCAAGGCACTGCTTTATCTTTTAGCTTCTATGTTAGGATAAGCACAGAAATTTTGGCCTATTTACATGAAGGTGGTTGCCCTAATTTATCATCAGATGTATATAATTGTCCAGCAGCAAGCATGGGTTTCCTTTTTCTTGGTTTCTCTAGTGGATAGTGGCATGCAGTGTAATGACTAGTCATGGATGGCATGTGGCCAGTGAACGGAGAAGTGCCTGGCCACAGAGAGTAAACCAGTGACTCTTGAGTCATGAGCATCAAGTTCAAGCCCGTGGAACCACATATGAATGAGTTCCTGAAAGCTTTGAATAACAGCTTCTCATACACTCTGTCATTATGCGTCATATAGTAGTGATAGCACATTGCAGTGAGAGTTTTGAAGCTGTTGAAAAGTTTACATATGATTCTAATGCTGTGTAATATTATTGGTAAAGCTTTTAGTTCTTTGCATTTTGGAAAGTTGAAAGTATTAGGTCTTCTGTGAGCTCTACCATTGACTGAGGCTTGACTTTAGCTATCATACTCATAACTCTGGGACTCAGTTTCTCCCATTTGTCATATAAGGTATCTTAGTCACTTCCTCATCACTGAGACACAATACCCAACACTCACAACTTAAAGGTAGAGAGGTTTGTTTTGGCTTACAGTTTTTAAAGGATTCAGGGGCAAGGAAGGGCATGATGGAAGGCAAGAAGGGCATGGTGGAAGGGTTTGGTGAAAGAAGTTGCTCATGTCATGGTGGCCAGGAAGCAGAGAGCAAAGGAAGAATCCAAGGGGGAGATATACCCTTCAAGGTCATGTCCTAGTGAACCACCTCTTCCTACCAGGCTCCACTCCTAACAGCACATTCAGCTATGAATTCACAGGTGGACTAATCCAATGATGAGTATAATACCCCTTTAATCCATTCAACTTCTACACACTTGAGAGTTTGGGGGAACATTTTACATCTAAATCAAAACATATGGTGAGTGGAATCATATTAATGTCCCTTTTAGTACTAATATTTGGTGATTTGGTTAGTCTAAGAGTCACCTTATTTGGATAAACCTGTAGGATAGAAATGATAGTAAGATGAGTAAAAATTAAGCAGAAGGCCTGTGTCATGTTTCACCTTACTAAGCATTCAGATAAGTCATCACTTAGTAAAGTGGTAAATGTAGATTTTTAGCCTTTGATAGGGAAAAAATATTTTTCACATGTCCTGGACAATTTCTTTGTAGAGCTAAAAGACTGCATGTTTCAATCTTAACAGAAAGGTTATCACATATTGTTAAAATGGTTCTTATGATACTATTAATGAGTAAAGTAACAGTTCTTTACATAAACTATATTCCTGAAATTCATATACCACTTATATAAGATTGAAAATTTAGCAAGCATATCCAAATGTATACTTCCAAATGAATATGATTCCTTGAAAATAATACCTAGGAAATTTCAGTTGTTTCAGTGATGCTATTGTTGCCACAAATGGTTTGTGTTTCCTTCTTTGAAAGTGTCTCAGAGTAACCATAACTAACTGGTGAAATTCGTGGTAGTTTTGATTCATGCATTTATTCATCTGACAGATACTTATTAAACACCTTCTATACTGTCCATCAGTCATGCTAATTTCCAAGTAGGTGAAAATGAAAAACAAACAAAAAACAACTGGCTGCTGCCTTTATTATGTTCATCGTCTAGTGGTTTTTAATTTTTTGGAAAATGCCAAAAATAATGTAAAGCTAAATTAGGTAAAGATGGAGGGTGCTAATGAACACCATTTTAATGAAAATTAAGTTATGATATAAAGAGATTGGGATTTCTTTTTTACTTCATGAAGTGGTTTTCAAAGTTATCAAAGAGAATTTTCAACAAGAAACCAGGATAGTATCTTGAGAATAGATTTATTTATTTATTTATTATTTTATTTATTTATTTTGGTGCTGGGTATTGAACTCAGGACGTTGCCAGGCAGACACTGTGCTGCTAAGCTGAAACCCCAGCCCTAGAGGTACATTCATTTAGATAAATGTTATCATTGTTCTTTTTGCTTTGCAAGTCCTTAGGTGTATTTTAAGCCTTACATCCATCAGCTTTTGTTTGGTTAATGTGAGTATTTAAAGATAAGGCCCTAATTTACATTTGAAAAAAGAGGTACACAGGACATGACAATGTGACTGTCTTGTTGATCTTTATAGCTTCGTGTATGTACAACTTTCCATAGAATGCAGATTCTTTTTTTTAAGAGGATAAAACAGAATAAAACCAATCAAAACAAACAAGTGTAAGAGATATAGGACTTCAGAACATTATGAAATCAATGATAGTTACTGTAATGCCTTTTGATGTCTTCAAGATAGTGGCAGATAACTTCGGACATAGTAAAAATCAAACAGAACAGAACAGAATAGAAGCAATAAAAACAAAACAATGCCCAGCACTCGGGAGGCTGAGGTAGGTGGAGCGTTGTGAGTTCGAGGCCGGCTTGGGCTACAACGCGAGCGCAAGGCCGGCCTGAACTACATAATGCGACCCTGCCTCGAAAAACCAGGGCCGGGAGTTTAGCTCAGTGCCTTAAGCGCCTGCCCTGCAGGCGTGAGGTTGTGAGTTCAATCCCCGGTGCCGCAAAAAAAAAAAAAAAAAAAAAAACAATGAATGCAATAAAGGGCTTCAAAACAACCCAATAATAAATCCTAAATTGCTACCATAATATATCTTGCTATCTTTGAAATAGCTGCTCCTACCATCAGATTTGACATAATCAAACAAAACAAAAGAATAAAACCCAACCGAACAAAACAATAGAAACAATATAAGACTTTCAAAACAAGACCATAGGGAATCAACAATGGCTGCAACCCTCAGAAGGAGATCCCTCGCTAGGTGTCACAGTGCGTACCACTATCCTCTGAACCTATGATCAGACCACTGGCCCTAGACCTGCACTGTTAGTGAAACACCAAAGCACCACAGGCATCCAATTGCATTTCACCTCCATAGCTATCATCACAACCTATGTTTCTCCAGATAAGCTAGTCACCTATGGCGGGGGGCAGAGTGATTGGTACTTGTTGTTTGTCATCCCACACACTGGTAGGGGCTGGGGTCTGTCTGTTCCAGTCTGGCAGTGGCCCACACATGGCAGTGGTTCCCAGACTGGGCTTGCTTGTTGGCATGGCCTTGTTCTCTCTACCCCCAATCTGCAAATGATGCTCAAAATGCAGATTCTTAACAAGGTCCCTGATTAGTTTCGTTTAGTTTTTTTCATTATGTGACTGACTATATACTTGAGAATAAAAGGAAGTATCTAGTTATAATTCATCTGAAGGTCTGATTCTATCATTATTAAAAATGAATAAAACCCAGTTTTGTCTGACATCCAATAAAGATGAGGAAAATGTATTTTGACAATAAATACACAAGGCAACAGCCCAATCTGCTTTTCTTTGTAGTAACATGTCTCAGTTACTTTTCTCTCATTACTGGGACAAAATACCTAACACACAAAATGAAGGAAGGAAAGGTTTGTTTAGCTCACAGTTTATGGAGGTTCCAGTCCACAATCAGCTGGCTCCAAGGCAGGGTGTCATGGCTCCAGGTCAACACTTGAAGGCAGCAACCAGCAAAAGCAGCCAGAGCAAAAGGGGGAAGAGCAAGCCTCTTTTCCTCCTGTATATTGTACACAGGCCACTGCACCTTCAGGGTGGGTGTAGCACTCACAAAATCTTGCCCTCCTCTAGCACAGGATGAGGATATTTACAAAGTAAGAACCCTGGCTCCCTGCTGAGTCTCTTAGTTAAACTTCTAAACTTCTCAAGTTGACACAATGAATCAACCATAAGATAACACAACATGTTTGTCTCTACAGGGGGATCTTTGGACGTATATAGGAAAATTCCAGAACATGTCCTTGGAAGAATTGCAGTAGCAGTAAGTATATGCTTTCAGTGTTATGAAATTTGGCTGATTTAATCTGTCTAGTCATGCCTATTCTTATATCCTCAGACTGTTTCTCTTTTTCCCACTCCCTCTCTCTCTGTCTTTCTAATCCTAATTGACTATTGGGTCCTTCTTACCTTTCTTTTGCTTTTATCATTTTATCGTTTCTTCTTTGCATGGACCAACCCCTAACATAGTCACTTGACATGTGTCAGGCCTGACACTGTTCTGACCTGTTGTAGTATGACATTTGCAGGGACCTCCATGCTCAAATTGACCAGTGGAATTTCCAACTTCTTCAAAACTAAAACTGGTCTTTTGGGCATTTTATAGACATAAACACATCACTTGAAAATACTTGAAGAGCCTAAATTGTTAAACATAGTTTATGAAAAATACTACTTTGCTCTTAGAGATCTCTGTAGTCTTCTTATGTTCTATAACTTACTTAAACAACTACCTCTAGTAAATTTTCCCTTAGTGACTACAAGCAGTTTTCCTATTTTGACATTTGTTGATAAACTGGTGAACTATATCAGCTAAACTAACATTACCGTGTAAGTTCTAGATTTCAAATATAGAGTAAATGTGGGCTGAACAGCGTCTAAGAGAAATCATGGGGTGGTATAATAGTAAACAATTGCTAAACTAAAGGCACTCTGGTGGCGTAAGTGGTTTAATACAGAACAAAATGGTTCTATCATGTACCATTTAATTAAATGGCTTATTTTCACGTTCATTATACATCAAACTGACAACTCAAATTCTTTAATCCAACATAGACACTTATTTAGTCTTCTTAGTTCACTGTAATTCACAGCTTTCCTTTTTTCTTTCTAATTATTAGTGCGAACTGCCCAGGGTGATGAGAACTTCCCTTTCTGATGCTATTCCTGCTAAGTAGCTTCTAATCTACATGTGTAGGTAGATGAATCTGAAATTTGAGCACTTAGATCACTATTTTAGATGAAAATAAAAATGTTTCATTTCCTCTTCTAATCTCAGGGAGGGATGAATGCTTAGTGGCTTTTGGCAGTTCTAGGCTGTAGAGTTTAATAACACGTGTGATAAAGGGCAAAAAAAGACAAGGATGCCAATTGAAAAAGAAAAAAAAGTGTACAAGTTCTGTATACTCAATTATCTATTGAACAGGGCAAAAAAAAATAGAAATCTGTCTTCTTCAGTAGAGAAGCATGTTCTCCCTGGACTTCATAAATCTTGCCTCCCTCCTGATAGGTCATCCAGACAAGGCCACTGGTCTTTTCAATTCCACCAGAGTGGGAAGACTGTGAAGTCAACACAGTCAGCAGAAAAAATAATCTTGCTTTCAATAGGGCTTGCTTGTTGGGTAATTCAAAAGATGACAAAAATTATTTCAGTGAAAGGCATTAAAATAAATGCTAGTCCAAGTCATTGTTCACATTTGCCCTTTTATTTTTTTAAATTAGAGGTTGGTCTTTTTTTATTGTTTTTTAAAACTATACCCAGTTTCTGTAGCTTAAATGGCTCATCCCATCATAATAATGAAAGCTGCTTTTGTTTTGTTTTGTTTCTTTTTTTGTTTTTTGTTTTGGTACCAGTGATTGAACTCACAACCTCGCACTTGCCAGGCAGGTGCTTATGCAGCTAAGCTAAATCCCCAACCTAATGAAAGCTTCTTATGGCTGGAGTAGAAGAAATGCTTTTAATAATTTTGCTCCTCTGCCATTTTTTGTAAACTCTGCTGGGGCCTTTAGCATGTGTAATGCCTCCAAAGCAGGTTTTTGTTTGTGTATAATCTGAGTATGCTGCAAGCTGGAATAATGCTTTGTTCCAGCTGACAAACATCAGATTGGCACAAGGCTAATTACTCCCTGACACTGAGAGGATTATACCAGTCAAAGTGAGACCAGCAGATTGATGGACTTGAAGGTCATGGTTTATATAATATGTGTGCTCACAGCCTGACTGGGTTCCCAGTATCCTACTGTGATCCAGAGACTTTCCCGTGAGTTCCCTCAGTGAGGACAGAAAGCACATGAGTATAGCTTTAGCTATTGCCAAGTTTAAAGCAAAAGAATTGGAAATAAATGCTATTTCTTATGCCAATCACTGTGGCATACTTATGTACACATATTATGTCATTTACTCTTTACAGCAACCCTACAAACTGTGAGTTATTGAACATGATATGCTATACAAAATGAGGCTTAGAAAAGTTAAATAACTTGCCCAGACATATTGTCTGGTTAGTACATCCTAATTTGAACACAGAGCTGACTCCAGATACAGTGTTCTTTTACTCTGCTTCCCCAAGAGTCTTGAAAGAGAAAAATAAAATTGAGGGAGGGATGAAAGGGAGAACTGTTTAAAAAAGAAAAAAAAGAGGCAGGGCATGATGGCACATGTTTGTAATCCCAGCACTTTGGGAGGCTGAGGCAGGAGAATCAAAAATTGAAGCCTAGCCTGGGCAGTTTAGCAATTTAGAAAGACTTCATCTCAAAAAATAAAAAAAAGACTAGGAACATACAATGTGAGGGCCCTGGTTTCAATCCCTAATACCACCAAAAAAACTGAAAAATACATTTAAAAAATAAGTATGGGGCCAGGGATTTAGCTCAGTGTCATAAGCGCCTGTGTGGTAAGCGTGAGGTTGTGAGTTCAATCCCTGGTACCAATAAATAAATAAATAAATAAGAATGAGAGAATAACAGACTAACACAATTGCTTTGGATTCTTTATTATTGTTACATATTTTTAAATTTTTGTAGTTTTTATTTTTTGAATTTTTAATTTTTTAATTATTTATTTATTTTTGGTACTAGGAATCAAACCCAGGGTCTTGCACATGGTAGGCAAGCACTGAGTTACAATCCCAGCCTACTTCACATTTTTTTTTTTTACCCTCTTTGGTACCAGGGATTGAACTTACAACCTTGCACTTGCCAAGCAGTCGCTTGTGCCACTGAGCTAAATCCCCATCCCCGAGGTTAATTTTTGAGAGAGGGTCACACTGTGTTGCCCAGGCTGGTCCTGTACTCCTGGACTCAAGTGATCCTCCTGCCTCAGCCCCTGAGTAGCTGAGACTACAGGCATGCAGTACCATGACCTGGCCTTTTTCTTTTTGTGTCTTACAACCACATTTGGACATCTGTTCCCCTCCAGGTGAACTTTATTTTCCAGCTTCCAATAATCTAATATGCAGAGCAGGTCCATAGAGCCACAGTTCACTCCAAGAAGGACCAGCAACTTATAAGACATGTGTTTTCACTTTTCTCATGGAGGGAAAAGTAGAGGAGGGAACAGTTTTTCTTCCACAAAATCCATTTAAACTTTCTGACTTCAGTCTTCCAGCTTGCTCCATGATTTTCATCCACTCTTCACTAAAATCCCCAGAAAGAGGAATGCCTTTCCTCCTCTCTTGCCACTGAACACATTTTATTTTTCCTCACATTTCTGAAGCAATGACACTGCATACTGTATTTTGAGAGCTAATGTTGATTGAAGCTGTCCCTGAAAGGACGTGCGCTTGACATGTCAAGGAGCGAGTGATTGACAGTGAATCTGAGGACTTTCATGTCAAGGCTTTGTTAAGTCATTATTGTGAAGCCTGGCCTGCTGAATACCGATAATACTCTAGATTTCCATGCACAAATTTCTAGCTCCGTTGTGCACTAATACGCCTATGCTTCAAAGGAAATCTAGTCTGTGTTGTCAGTTGGAAGAATATTTTTTGAATCTTAACAAAATTTATTTGTATTCATTTGACTCTTTTTAACCTGACAACCTGAATATGTTGGATTACCTCCTCTTTGGGTGTTTTCATTTTTGTGAATTTTAATAGTATACTGTCTGTAACAGACAGGTTTTATATTTGCAATTAAGCTCCTAAGTTGAGAAGTTTAACCCAGCTTCCTAGTATTGAAAAGATCATTACTTCCATGCTAAAGAAGATGACCTCCTCCTATTATTCAGAGAGAAAATTTTTTTCATTATTGATGTCATTTTTTTCTTAAACACTTTTCGAAATATTTTTGTTTCCTTCTATGTTGAAATTGCCATTAATATTTTTTACTTTTAAAATACATTTTAATTTGTATTTATCCATGATAATTATATGTATTTATAGGATACAGTGTGACATTTCAACCCATGTTTACAATGCGTAATATTGTATTATACATTTATTAATATTTTGGGTTTTTTATGTTTTACTGTTTGGAGCATGTACTTTATTGTAATGTCAATTATTCTAAACTCTGGAAGAAATAATTTGCTATAAAAATTTATTCTCTTCTCTTAGAATAGATAAACATGTAATAAAATTGATCATACCATGTTGGCAAATCTTTCAGGATTACATTCTCTTCATGAGAACTATTAAAATATGTTAACCCCTGCTCAGCATTAAAGGATATAGATTTTTGTCTTCTAGATCTTTGGTATTTGTAAATTTCTCTCTCTGCATTTCTGGTTTTTTTTTTAACTATTGCTCATAGTCTTTTTTGATCAACTAAAACCTTTGTATATTTAGTCACTCTTTTCATCATTTTTAAGATTTATAAACTACTCAGTTACTTTTCATTATGGTTGGTTTTCTTGTTCATATGGTTCTCAACCTAAAATTTTTGGGATAATGAGAACTTTTAAATTCTTGAAGTAAATTGTGACTAATAATGGTTCATTCATCATTTTTTGGTGTCTAAACATCAGTCAGTCTTAAGATTACAAGATCATATACAAGATCAATGGTTGTGAATAAAATGCATGCATCTCCTTTCATAATAATTTTTATATAAAGATTTTGAAATTTTTTATTTTTATTTTTGCAGTGCTGGGGGCAAACACAGGGCCCCATGGATTCTAGGCAAGTGCCCTACCACTAAGCTACACTCCTGAGCTCAGGATTTTGAAAGTTTTTAATGGAAACTTCTGGTTAAGTTTTCCATATACTTGTAAACTATGTATTAGAGTCTTTAAAACATCTTGTGTTTTTTTTTTCTTTGTTTTGGTTTTTCAGTTTCTGGTTGGATTAATTATGCTTCAGGTTATTAAGAGAAAAATCCAGATGTAATTTGCATTGCTGTTTTCTTGACCTGCACTTGTGATATTATCTACATAACTCTTCCACCTACATAGTTTGCACCAGCCAGACTAGCTTGTGAGGATCATCTTGGTGTATTTCATTCTTTGCAGCCCCAATAAATTTTAAAAATTGGGAGAGGAGCTCTTTATTTTTATATTATTTTAAACTTACGGAAAAGTTGTAAGAATAATACAGAAGATTCCACCAGAGGCTTCACTAAACATGTATGCCTAAAATGTAACGCTTTCTTTTCTTTTCTTCACGTCAACTGAATGTATTACTCAGGGCCACCACCTTAGTGAACCCTTTTGCCTACTGATGGGTTGACCGCCTTATTCATGAGTTAACTCAAAACTTCCTTGGGCCGAGGATGTAGCTCAGTGGAAAAGTGTATACTTAGTGTGTTCAAGACCTGGGTTTACAAACCGCAGAACTACCAAAAGAAAAAAGACTTCTCCTTAGTCATAAATGTCATGATTTCAAGAAAAGTCATGCAGAAGTCTAAAACAATAAGATAGTCTTTGTTCTTTTTTTCTGCCCCCTCCTCTCCTGCCCATAGTGCCATACGAGTTTAGTGTTTGACCTTCCCAGTCTTTGCGTTTACACAGATACTTATTTCTTCTGTTTGGCATACATTATCTTTGGGATGTTACACTCTACCAAAGAAGGACCATGTAGCTTTTATATACAAAAAAAGCACAAAAATGGAAAATGTTTAGTAAATGCTTATTAGTTGAGAGCTTTAAAGGAAATTTTATGGTTGTGTTTAAAGTTCTCTAGAAAAACCATAATTTTACTGTTTTTTTCTTTCATACACTTAGGTTGTTAACGGCCTTACCTATTTGTGGAGTTTAAAGATTTTACACAGAGGTATGTACTGGGGTATATAGGCTCTGACTTGATTTGGGGTTGGACTGAGGCTCTCCAGATGCTTCAAATTTTATAATAAGTAAATGATAGAACTTTTAAACTAGCTGACATATTTGATAGTCAGAAGAGTGGTTGCTTATATAAATGTGAATTTGCTAGTTTTCTTTCTTCACATTTCTTGTTCTCTTGTAGATTATAAATTTGATGCTTTTTGTGTGAACTTCACTTCTCAAACATGTAAAAAGATATTTCATAATATTTAAAAATGACAGGATCCATTTGTCTTCCTTAACTGTAAGTCATAGTGCACAGCCTTCACTTTCTGTGCAGTTGCATCCTTCCTTTCATTAATGGGTCAAACATCACCACACATCGTTTCTTACGAGAGTAGGTGTCAGACCTGGAAAGTGAAACTTTAAGTAAGGAATTGGTGAAAGACTGAGAAACAGTTCCCCAGAACATGTGAGAGAATAATCGGATAACTGTTGAATGCTGCAGAAGTAACCTCTTTTTTTTTTTTTTAATGTTCTCAATATGTCTGAGTTCACTTAGAAGCAAATTATTAAGTGAGGAAGAGACTATTACAAAGCAATGTTAGAGCCTAATGCTACTACAGTGGTGCTGTTTAACTTTATACATCTGCACACCCTGGCTTTATGTACATTTGGGAAATGCAGCAGCATACAACTAAATGTGATTAAAGAAAGTTTTGTTGCTGCTTAAAGAAAAAAAGGTCTAAATCAGAAGACAGAAAAAGTCTACAACTTGTAGTAGTACATCTGTCACCAAGGATTATTTTCTTTTGTTGGTGGTTTTAATATCCTAATGATTCCAATTTTCTCTTGAAATCCTCCTTCCTATTTTAAAGAGGGCATCTAGGTTTTGACAATAAAATTAGATATTATCATATTTTAGTTCTTGAAGATGTTTATGTTGATTAAATAGAATCATAAGCCAATTTTTCTTTAAAGCCTATAGAGTTTGGTTAGTGCAAAATGAAAGCATGGGGAGAGTCAGCTGAGCTGTGCTGCTGTTATTTTCCTTAGGTATAAATAAGTACATAAACACATCTGGTGGGTCAGAGGTTAAAAGAGGATGCTGTATAACATGATATAACTTACATTGCTTCTTTTTATTCCCTGTACTGCTTTTCCACACCTACCAATCTATAAAGTGGTCATGACTATTTTATGATGAAGTCAGTGGTCAGTTCTCATTGTTTCATTGATTTTATGGGTGTGTGCTACACAGTTCATCTAACTAAAGAACTAAAGAAACATACCAGTGCTCAGGAGCAAAGCCTTCAAAGGGCCATGCCCTGGAGATAGGAGTGATGTTACAAGAGTGAGTGCTAGATCATTCTGTGTTCTAGGTGTACAGGGTAATTCTGGCTTTGAATGAATTGACTACCCATAACTGTCTATGAGGCAAGTTAGGAGCACTGAGAATTCTACCGGACAGGGAACTGTGTCTCAGGTATTCTGAAATCATCTTGGCTTTTTCTCTTTAAAGTTAGAAACCATGCTAACTGACAAGTTAGCATCCCTGTGGTGGCCCTTTAGATATATTATTTGGTTTTATTTTCACTTTGTATTAGGGACAAATAACTGAATTTTTCATTTGAAATGGGACCTTGATACGCATGTTTCAAACAGATTTATCTGAACCTGAAAATAAAGTCTAGAGTCAGATTCCCAGGGCCACCGCTGTCCGCTCTCTGTGTGCAAGTGTGGTTGATCAGAACCTCGGAGAAGCTGCTGGGTCCTTCCTAGCGCTGGTTGCAGCTGGGCTAGGAAAGGCCTCTCTGATCTGTGACACTTGATGGCCGCAGCAACTTGGCTGAGGCCATGGAAGTTTCAAAAGGGAACCCTGGGCTTCTCCTTCTGTTTCTTTTTTTTTTTTTTTTTTTGCGGCACCAGGGATCGAACTCACAACCTCGCACCTGCCAGCGCAGGCACTTAAGCCACTGAGCCAAACTCCCAGCCCTGGTTTTTTGAGGCAGGGTCGTACTATGTAACTCAGGCCGGCCTTGCGCTCCCGTTGTAGCCCAAGCTGGCCTCGAACTCACAACGCTCCTCCTACCTCAGCCTCCCAAGTGCTGGAATTAAAGGCATGCACCACCACGCCCGACTTCTCCTTCTGTTTCAGTCTTTACTGGACCACTCAGTTCCCAGAGTACCCCCAGCATAATGCATCCCCCGGTGTGGGTAGGGTCTGTGAGGAGCTGGATGAGGGCAGGTGTGGCAGTGTCAATCTCAAGAAAGCACCAGGGGTAGATGTGTGTCTGCACCTGTCTGGATCAGAGACGAATGAATCTGAGAGCAGTCAAATAGTCATCCCCAATATCACAGGTTGTCCACTGCAAGTGTAGGTGTGCTTTACTAACACACCTCATTAAATACCTGAGGAAAGTTAGTAGCACTGAGAACTCCAGTGGGTAGGGAAATATGTCTTCGATATTCTGAAATCTTCTTAGCTTTTCATCTTTAAACATTTGTATGTTTAGCTTTGCATTTCCTTAGCTACTCATAGACATTTTTACTTTCTGAGTTTAAAAACATATGGTTTTTATTGAAGAGTGGAAGAAGACAGATGTCCCTGAAGACTTTTGTAAAACACTGTAATGAGAAGTTTACCCTAGATTGAGTAGTTGTTAACTTAATATTTTAGTTTGCCCATATTTAATAACTTGGATTCCATAAAAATAAGATTAAAGATGCCTCTTTATTTACCAAAAAGCTATTTAATTTTCTCCTTGATTAAAAAATTGTAGCTTTTTAGATGAGTTCAATCAGGCAATTAAAGATCAGAGCTTTTAAGTTCAGCTAAGGCAATTAAATAGGTAATATACTTGTTTATACACTTTGCTGTATAAGCTTACTGCTGTACTTTCTTAAAAGCACATATACTCATTTTTGCTTCTTCTGATTGATGATGGGAATTCTAGCTGAATATGTGTCACATTGTCAAATCAAAGACAGGAGTCCCTTTTTGAGGGATGGAGGAACCTGGCAGAGGCTCTTTGAGAAGACAGTAAAAAGAAAATTGCAAAAGAAAACCCTGAGTGATCGAAGCGTCTCCCTCCTTTGTCTTGGTCTAGACATCTGTGTTTTCCTCTGTGCATCATTTTCTAATACTGCCCCCCCCCAAAAAAAAAAAACCAGAGGGAAAAGACATAGCTTTATACTTACCACAAATTTGAAATTTAAAAAAATAGAGATAAATTCATTTACCCAATATGAAAAAGAAAACAAAATATTTCTCATATCTAAATGGCCTCCTTAGAATAGAGAGACCCTCCCTGTATGTTCACCTGTAGAAAATGTACATGTAAATAGTATGTTGTGGAATTTATAAAACAGGCTTAATGATGTCCAAAGTGTTGGGAATCTGAACTCTTTCCCATACTGCATCCACTGAGGACTGTCAGGGTGTGGAACAGTAAGCCGGGACAAACCACCCATTCTTAGCCTGCTCGGTTGGTTCCTGTGTAATGCCTTATGTCAGCTGGAAATGGTTGGAAATTGCTATCCATAATGCATCATCAAATATTAGATTCAGTCAGCTGTTACTATTGTTTGTTTTGCCCTTTTCAATATTTGGTTGAGGGGTGATACTTTTGAGAATACAAACTCTCAAATGCTAATAACATGGGTAAATTTTCAGTGCATGAATTAATCACTTCATCCTTTTAGTAAGAACACTCCACACCCAAATCTAGCCAAAGAGTTTATTATACTTTATACTTGTGGTTCAAAAGCCATTTAAATCTTTATGGTAAGACAAAGATACGATCACATCATGAACACGTAATTACTAAAAATGTTTGAAACTCCCACCAACATTAAGCGCTGTGGAAAAGTGGTGTTTATTGGGAGGTATGTGTGAGAGCTCTAGAAGCAGAACATGTGCTGACTGCAGGTAAAAACAAAGAAAATGAACAGTGAGAAAGTGTGTTGGGCCAGATCCGACATTACAGCAAATGCTGCAGCTTAACTTCAAAACATACATCGCCACTAATGAGGTGAGAGCCCTGCATATTAATCAACCTGCAACTCCCGCCGTTGCCGTCATTAGCCGCATCAAACATAAATACAAGATTAACACCTATGCCATTTCTTTGGAAGATGTGAGAATGCCCTGGCAGTAACTGCTCTCTCTTTCCCTGACAATGAAAAATAGAAACCGAAGGGTAATGAGAGTGGAACTTAGATTAAGAAAATAAAGTCACCAGTCACTCTAGGGCCATCTTACACAGATGCAGAAGTTTATAGAAAGAGAGGAATCCTAGATAGTTGGACCCAGAGTAATTTTTTTTTTTTGTATATATAAGACTGACTAGTTTCATTCACTTTCTCCATAAAAAAATTTTTAAAGGTATTTTTGCAGAAATTCTAGAGCCAAATGCTGTCCAAATAGATCTCTGTTTAGAGAAACTAAGTCTTGTAGTTTTGGCAATCATGTTACAGATTTTTTTTTTCTACCCCTGACTTTACTCTTAACTTAGCCTGCACACAGAACTGCCACCCAGTACTGGCTTAGATGCCAAAGCCTGTGTTGTTTGTTTGTCCCACTGGTATTTATTTAATACCGCTCCAGTTCCAGGCACTGTTCTGTGTACTTGGAAAGTACCAGTATATAAAACACAAGATTTCTGCCCTTATGGAACATACATCCTAGCATGGATGGGCTGAGATGGGAAACAGTAAGTGCAATAAGTACATGTAGAGTGTTTAGAAGGTGGCTAGTTACACAGAGAAGAGAAACCACAGATCAAGCAAAGGGTACCTTGAAGTATTAATCAGGTAGACCTCATAGAAAGGATGGCTTTGGGGCAAAGGCTTGAGGGAGGAGAGGAACAAGTCCAGTTGATACCCCTGGGAAGGCAGAGCTGACTCGGTGGGCGTGTAGCTGGAGTGTTGGGGGAACAGCAGAGACCCGTGTGTGTGCAGCTTGGTGTCGGGGACCAAGGTGGTGTCAGCTGCGAGGAAGGTGTTTTGATTTACAAAGACCTAGAGTAGGAAGATACCTGTGAAGATAGCTGTGGGGAGCAGTGGCCAAATTGTGGGTACATTTTAAATGTAGAGTCAGTAGAATTTCCTGATGAATTGTTTGTGGGTTTTAAGAGAGAAGAATTGAAGTCGCTTCAAATTTCAACAGTTCAATTTGCTAAAAATGCTTCCTGCTACTTTTTTTTTCTCTTTTAAGAATTACATTGAAATTAAGTGGGAGGTAATATCAAGTCACAAGAATACAGAGCTGGGCATGGTGGTACACGCCTGTATTTCCAGCTCTCTGGCGAGCTGAGGCAAAAAGATCACAAGTTCAAGCCCAGCTTGGCCAACTTAATGAGACTCAGTCTCAAAATAAAAAATTAGAAAAGGGCTGGGAATAGAGCTTAGTGTGAAGGCCCAGAGTTCAATCCCTAGTGTTTAAAAAAACAAAGGCTGCAGAGCAACTGAAGGGTCACACTTTGCTGGTGCTGATTGGAGTAAAAATAACACAAGTTACTATGGAAGGTAGTTTGGTGGATCTCTGCAACTTGATAGAGCAGCTCCACTCCTAGTTATTTATCTAAGAGAAATGAAACATATGCCCCACAGAAGCTCTCAGACAACTGTTTATAGTGGCTTCATTCATAGTAACTCCAAGTTACAAACAGCTCATGTGTCTTTCAGCTGGTAAGTGGATAAGCCAAAGGGTCTATCCCATGGAACAGTGCTAAACACTGGTATAGATGTATGAGTGTAGGTGACTATTGGATATGCATGCCATGCTAAAGAAAGCAGACTCAAAGGTGTGCCTACCACTGTGTGATTCCTTTTACCTTCTGGATACGGCAGAGCTCTAAGACCAGAAGCACATCAGTGGTTGACAAAGGCAGAGGAAGGATTGGCTGTAGTCCATGAGGAAGCCTTTCGGGGTGTTAGAAATAGTCTGCATTTTGATTTGGGTGGTGGTTACATAACTATACACACTTGCTGGAGCACAGACTTACATACCTAAAAAGCTTAGGCTTTATTGCACGTAAATTATGCCTTAGGAAACCAGACTTTAAAAACAGAAGGAAAAGTGGCGCACGCCTTTAATCCCAGCACTCGGGAGGCTGAGGTAGGCGGAGCGTTGTGAGTTTGAGGCCAGCTTGGGCTACAACGTGAGCGCAAGGCCGGCCTGAGCTACATAGTGCGACCCTGCCTCACAAAAACCAGGGCCGGGAGTTTGGCTCAGTGCCCGGCAGGCGCGAGGTTGTGAGTTCAATCCCCGGTACCGCAAAAAAAAAAAAAAAAAAAAAAAAAAAAAAAAAAAAAAAAAAAAACCGGAAAAGAGAGAAGGCCTTCTCTTAGATGTTACCAGTGTGCAGCGGCGCTGCTTTAGGAAGAAGTTTCCCTTACCCAAAACATAAGGCATTCTTTCAGAGGGTTTTGACTATCCTTTGACTCCTTGGCTTCTGACAAATCCCACCTAGCTTTGGTCTAGCAACTCACTAATTTAAAAACAAACCAGAATAACCCTTACAATTTAAAGAACATCCACATGGGCATGGTGGTGCATACCACCCATGCACTTGGGAAGCTGAGGCAGGAGAATTGCTGCAAATTAGAGGCATGCTTGGTCTACATAAAGAGTTCAAGGTCAACTTGAACTATATAGTGAGACCTTATCTCAAAAAAGAAAATAAACCTGCAATGTTACTGTTGTGTATTTACTCTAGTCGTTTGTTTGTCTCTTTTGCTTGTTGTTTTTGTTTTATATGTCTTTTTTTTCTGTTTTTTCTTCGCTAAAATTAAAAAAAAAAAAGAAAAAATAAAGAACATCCACACTGCCAGAAAGAGAAAGAAATAAAAACTGGAGGAGCATCTGGGGATATAGCTCAGTGGCACAAGTGCCTGCCTGGCAAGCGCGAGGTCGTGAGTTTGATACCTGGTACCAAAAAAGAAAAAAAAAGAAAAGAAAAAGAAAGAAAGAAAGAAAGCTGGGGAAGGTGGATGCTTTGGTGGTGGCAAGTAGACGGTAAGAAGTAGAAAAACTTAGAACTCACTTTGTCGGTAGCACAATTTGGAGCATGTGAAAACTGGACAGTGTTTTCTTTCTTTAGTTAAAAGGCACACACACACACAGCATTACTAAGAACCACCCAACGTGACCTTAGAAAGCTTTGTTTCTAAGAAGGAACAAGGCTGTGTCTCTCATTGCCAGTTCAGTTCCACTGGGTGACTGCCTTACTGGTGGCCCTGGAAAAACAGGCCGTTCCTCCCCTCTGCACCCAGGTTTCCTCAGCTGTATGACACAGGGCAGCTGGGCAGTCACTCAAGTTCCTTCACAAGCCCGCAGGCTGGCTTGTGTGATTGCAGGACTGAAGGAGGTGTGACATGTTGATAAGGTGGGAAGGGACACAAAGCAAATCAGAGAGACATTCTGGAAAAGAAAGAAAAAAAATGAGACATCTAGACAGTAGATTTTGCTATAAAAGTAATGATGATGACGATGGCAAGAATGAGTGTTTATTAATTTGGGCTCTTGGTACTAGGCACTTAGCGCTAAATGTGCATACGCTACCTTGAGATGTTCCTTCAAAGCAAGGAACTCTAGAAAATGTGAAATATTATTGAACTGAAGAGAGAAGTGTGAATAAATAATTGAGATTTAAAACATTGTGGCTTAGCTATGACAGTGGCTGTTTTCTACTCCAGACAAATGGAATAGAATCAAAAGACAGCTTTGAGGGAGATGGTTTTTAAAGTATAAAAGAGGCTGATAATCAAGTACTGTCATTCATAAAGAACTATGAAAAGGACATATAGAGTCCCAACTTGGATGGAAAGCAAGCATCCTTTAACTTTTTTTTTAGCTCAGTGTAGTTGGTAGAAAGTTGTCAGAAAATGTACAAGGAGGTCCTGTGTAAGGAATTTGGAAGAAAACTGGAGACCAATAATTCACAGAGTATAGGCAGGTAAATGTTTCACATACTTGCTGTTACCTTTTAAATGAAATCAGTGCAAATTTTAAGACTTAAAGGACACTGTGATAGCTGGGAACATAGCTCAGTGGCATAATGCTTGCCTAGCATGTGTGAGGCACTGGGTTCAGTCCCCACCATGGAAAAAAATGCGAACAAAAACTGAAAATATTCATGTTACCTTCCAAAATGATTATATTTATCAAGTGAGAAAAAAGGTAATAGAAGTAAAACCTTATATTCATCAGGAAAGAAATTTTTACATCAAGGTAGTAGTGTTAAGATTATCAGAGTAAGAGCTGGAGATTTAGCTCAGTGGCACAAGTGCCTGGCTGGCAAGCGCAAGGTCATGAGTTTGATCACTGGTAACCACAAAAAAAAAAAAAAAAAAAAAAAAAAAAAAAAAAAAAAAAAAAAAAAAAAAAAAAAAAAAAAAAAAAAAAAAAAAAGATTATCAGAGTATGTGTAAAAGGTGGGACTTATGGCAACAGTAGAAAATAATCATTTAAAGTGATTCTTTAAAAAGGTTACTGGGTAGCATTACTACCAATAGAAACTAACCTGATGAATTTTAACTATTTTATGATGGAAGTGTTTGCATAAAGTGTGTGCCTAACAGCTTCCTGTGCAGAGATTATGTAGTTTGCACTTAACTGTAGGTCACAGTTCTGACATAATCTAAGCCATGATTTTGACTCCTGGGAGACTCGTGTTTCTTTAAAGGACTGGTTAGTGTTTGAGCGATCCAAGTCAATTTAACGGAGTCACCCCCAGTTGGTTTTATGTTGCGAGGGGTAATGATGAGAGAGCCGAGTGTGGAAGCTTCCTTCCCTGGGCTCTGGGGCTGCTTAGTCAGATAGATGTGGAAGGCGATGTTTATGCTAAGCAGGTTTCAGTGGTAAGAGCCACAATGACACCTTGACTCCTGTTTAGAAATCCTTTAGATACCATCCTTCCAACGTGAATATTAATCTCATTAATGTGATGGTTGATCATGACTCGTGAACATTTATGTTTGGGGGGGAATTATTTAGCCCATTAATTGAGGGAAACAAACTAGTTTAATGAGTTTGAGTTGTTGGTTTTTCTCCATTCCTATTCTTGCAAATGAACATCTCTAGAAATTGAGCCTCATTCCTCATGTTGGAGATTTCTGTATGTGTAGTAACAATTCTCAGAAGGCAAGAAACCCTATATATTGTTACTTAACAGCAGTTTTTGAGAGAATATGTATCTAAAATATATGAAGAACTCTTAAAGCCCAACAAGGAGGAAAAATACCCACAACAGTCCATTAGAAAATGGGCAAAAGAGTTGAAGAGAGATTCTAGTGGAGAGGATTCAGATGGCAAATAAGCACATGAAAAAGATGTCCAACGTCGTATGCTTTAGGGAAATGCAAAGTGAAGCCACCATGAGTTATTATCACATATCTATCGGAGTGGCTAAAATTAAAAAAAAAAAAATTATGACAACACCAAATCCTGGAAAGGATGCAGAGAAATTAGATCACTAATACATTGCTGGTAAGAATGAAAAATAATACAGCCCCGCCCTTGGCAATTCCTAAAACACTAAATATGCATCTACTCATGTGATCCAGTAATTGCAATTCTGGGCATTTATCCCAGAGAAATAAAGACTCGTGTTCACACAAGACCTCCACACAAATGTTCACGGCAGCTTCATTCATATTAGTCCCAAACTGGAAGCAACTCAGATGTCCTCCAGCAGGTGAATGATCAAACAGGCCACGGTGCCTTCATAATATCATGGAGTATTGCTCAGTAACAGAAAGGAACAAGTTAGTGATACACACACCCTGGATGAATCTCCAGAGGATTATGCAGAGTGAAAGTAGCCAGTCACGAAGATTGTATCTTGAATGATCCCATTCATGTAACAGTCTTGAGATGATAAAATTACAGAAATGGAAGGCAGATTGGTGGTTGCTAGTGGTAGTGAGGGAATGTGGGCTACAAGGAAAGAGTATGGCTGTAAATGGCACTATGAGGAAGCTTGCAGCGAGGGAGATGTTTCCTATCTTACTATCGGTCTCAGCACCCTGATTATGAGATTGTTCTCTTAAGTTTTATAAGATGCTACCACCAGGGAAACTGGGATGGTCTATATATCACTGTATGATTACAGTCACTGTATTATTACTATATTAATACAGACACTATGTGTCTCTGTATTATTTCTTAAAACTGCATGCAAATCTATAGTTATCTCAGAAAGCTTAATGAAAAGAAGAAATATATAGCTATATACATAATATATAATGTATATTTATATGTGCTAGATACTGTAGATAAACTATAGCTATTGGGTTCAGATGGTCTACTTGCTCAGAGAGCATTGTTCTGGGTTTTATTTTTCTCTCTCCCCTGCATCTGTGATAGTATTTGATCATAAACAGTCATCCCCTTTAGGACATCTGTAACAGAGCAGAGAATCACAGGGAAATTAACCATGCTGGCTACCTCCTCCTTCTCGTCTGAAAATGAATGTCAGTGGAAGCCTTGTAGGAAAGAGAAGTAAAGAGATCATGTCCTATACAAGGGAAGAAACGCAAATGGGAGAGGGTAGTTAATCCCCAATCCATTCCCCTGAAATCCTTCTGCCTCGGTGGAGATCGAGATTGAAAGTAGACTATATGATAATTGTGTTTTGACTCCTGGTTTGTCATCCACTGTGATGAGCCCCCTGTCTAACAACCCGGCAGGATGGCTTGGTGTGTGAATGAATGTGTGTTGCATCTGGCCCAACAGCTGACTCTGTTCCTAGCTGTGTGTTTTAAGCAAACCTGAAGTCCAGGAGCTCACTGAAGGGAGAAGGACACCTTTATGGTGGATGGTAGGCTCCTTGTTGGTAGAGGGAGGAAACCACAATGTTTGTGCCACCAATTATATATATGCCAGTGCATAATCTGTTGAATAAATAAGTCAAATCATCATTTTCTAGGGGCATTTTCCTCATGGAACTGTTTGTAATATGGCTTAATTAGAAGTCTTCTTTTAATCCCTGTTCTAGTATTAAAGCAATAAATTTATCCTCAGACAGCACAGTCTGGCAAGTAGAATGGACAGACAGTGGACAGTGTTAGCAGTTGGACTACTTCACGTCTGTCCTTTCTGCAAAGGCGTGGTTGAAGGTGACCCGTATTGTGCAAATCAAATACAGTCTTTAGCTGTTGAGTGATTAAAGTTTTTCTGGACCATAATAATCCTAATAATAGGATTGAGTTCCTTCTGGGTATGATAAGCCTAATAATAGTTATTAATATTATTTTTATTGAGTATCTTCTGTGTGTCACTGTATTAGATCTTTTGTGTATGTAATTTCATTTAATCTTCATGATAATCTTGTTTTTTGTTTTTTGTGGGTTTTTTGGTACCAGAAATCAAACTCATGACCTTGTGCTTGCTGGGCAAGCACTGTGCCACTGAATGATAATCTTGTAAGGAAGGTATCATTGTGTTTACATTTTTTAGATAAGGAAATTAAAGTTCAAGGAGGCTAACTTGCTCAGTCATAGGAAAGGCAATAATTGGTTGGTAGCATAACAAGAGTTCTCATTTTAGAATGAGACCCAGGTTTAAGTTTTAGTTCTGCCTCTTACTTCATCTCAACTATCTGACCTGGTGTCAGTTTCTTAACTTCTTTGAAGTTGTAACATTGTGTTCAGGACATAGTAACTATTAGTAGTTGAAACAATTGTTTCTCAAGAAAAGAAGCAAGAAGTTGAGAGGAGATAATTAGAACCTTCCTCCAACTTCTCTATGTCCTTTTCTTCGGAAACTAGCTGAGAGTAGTGGCAAGAATCAGAAGTAAACTAGACCAGTTTCTTAGTGAATTTCACAAGGTCACCCAGCTATTCAATGTCACAGCTTATTAGTTCAGATAATATAATGTAGTTTACTATGGTTTATGAGTTATTGTCAGAGTTTTAGGTAATATCAGTAATTTAAGCTTCAGTTTCCTCATTTATAAAACGGGACTAATAATACTTATCTCAAGGATTAAGAATTAAATGACATAATGCATGATAATATTGCACTTACCCCAGTCCTTGCAAATAGCAAATGTCAAATAAGTATTACCTACATTCGTTCTTGTTATTTCTTTAAAACGTTTTACCAGGACCCATCTTTTGGGCTTGCTGCTCCAGGTCCAATCCAGTCTTACAACTTACACATGCATCAGTGTATTCCTTTGTTAGATGAAGAGCATTTCTAGTCAGTAGGAGTCTTGCAGTCAGTGGTGTCTTCCACTTGGGGAGGTAGGCTGTTTCAGGGCCAGGGCAGAATATAGGTTTCTTTTGACTCCCAGAAACTTCCCTGCATGCCTTGCATTTCCCATACGCCAGCCTGAATATATACACATTGCAGGTAGGAATCTAAGGTCACTACATTAGAAAGAAGTCTCTTCTACATACTGAGTAATAAAGGAAGGAAGGGAGAAATGGACGCCTAGGCTTTCTTGGCCTTGTTCCTGCCTGATAAGTGCCCCAAGATGACTCCTTTTTATCACATGAAAAAGGAAAGCCACGTGTGTTGCTTCTATTCCGAACTGAATCATGAGACTCTAGACAATAGCTACCATTTAGGATGGCTAATTATGCTGCTTAATTTTATTTAAGGCTTTTGCAAGAATATTTGGATGGCCTACCCTTTATTACGTGATGGAGTGATTAGAGTAACTTTTATATCACATTGTGGTTTTCTCTAAAGTGCATTCCTGTTGTGCACAGATGAATCTGTAATGCAGAACGTTGGCATAGTCTATACTTAATGGTACCTGCTGTTCTCATTCATTAGGATGCAGTCCCCAAGAAATAACTAGATAGATATATTGGTTGTTATCTTTTCATAAGACAATTAAACATAATGGAAGGGTATTGCTGAAGCAGTCTGGCACGGTGCTAGGAGAAGTGACTGGGATGGGGACCTGCTGATGGATGCCCTGGCTCCTGGTGAACCGAGAGTCACTTCCTGGCATTCAAGCAAATAGCATGATTGCTTCATTGAGGGAAAAGTTGAAGAGGTGTATTTCTGCTTCCGTTGTCATCTCACAATAGAGCTATGTGTCACATCTTAAAACTGAGCTCAGGTTTCCTTAAAAACTGTACCATGCCTATTTCTAAGGGCATAAAGTGAGGCTTCTTCCTGAAATCAGAGAGCAACTTAAATATTTTAAAAATAAAACAAAACAGAGTCCAAATGTGAGCAGTATGAGTCATAGCCAGCACCTGATGTGACTAGATCAGGCAAAAAGAGAATGCTCAGTTGGTGAAGTTTTTCCTTTTCTGGCAAAAAGAAAAAAAAAAATCATATAGTATGTACAAGTCACAGTTTCCTTTGTAACTAATCTAATGAGGAATTACTATGTGGGGCTGTATACCAAGCTCATACAGTAACTCCAGTTGTAGTTTTGTGAAAGAGCTGTTATTTTTCTGTTTTGAACGGCCGCCTCGGCGCCCAGCCAAATGCTGACTGAGGGCAACTCCCACCCTGACCCCTGATTGTGCTGGGGGCGGAGGCTGGGCCATGGGCAGGGGAGCCCTTTGTAGAGGTTGCAGAAAGCTCTTCCTCTTCCACTTGGTGCTGTTTATGTGGGTTGTTTAATGGCTAATTGCTACAGCTCGTGTAAAGATACAGTTTCCTGCATGAGGCAGTTCTGGGTGGCAACATGAATTGTCTCAACATGATGCCAATTTCCACAGTCAATTTGGTCAATTCAGTGGAGGAAAAAAAAACAAGGCAGTCAGTCCAGCCTGAAAATCAGTCAGAACAGTTACTGGAGGTTATTCAGGCAGCTACGGTTGATTGACTGAATTT
Source organism: Dasyprocta punctata (assembly GCA_004363535.1). NCBI lineage: Eukaryota > Metazoa > Chordata > Mammalia > Rodentia > Dasyproctidae > Dasyprocta > Dasyprocta punctata. The sequence goes on from RJWM01003960.1 coordinate 102,262, forward strand.
TTCATGTCTGAATCAGTTGGTTTTGTATTTTGTAGGCATTGCCTGGTCATTTTGGGAAACAGTCTTAACTATACAAAAGCAACATTTTAAAATCAGTGTCTTTCTTTAAAGGTTTATAATCAGTTATTCAGACCTTCTAGTGTGCATATCAATTTTAAGGGGAAATAATCATATGTTTATCCTGTGAGTAGGACAGTTAACTGCTGCTTCATACTTTGTCATGGAAAAGTTACCACAGTGACTGCAAAGCATCTGCAAAACTATGGGTTATCAATTAGAGTGCTAGTAATTAATTAGTAATGTTAATGATAAGTCAAGTTGTGTTTTGAGGCTGTTTTTTAAGCAGCTTTATTGATACGTAATTTACATTCACTTTAAGTGTATGGTTCCATGATTTCAAGTAAATTTATAGAATTGCGCAGCCGTCACCATGATCTAGTTTTAGAATATTTCTGTCACCCTAAAAAAAGAGTCCTTATACCCATTTGCAATCAACCCCTGCTCTTATCCCCAGGCCCAGAGAACAAAAATCTTTTTTTCAAATTTTATAGATCTGTCATTTCCGAGCATTTTATAGAACTAGAATCATACAATACGAAATCCAGTGCCTGGCTCCTTTCAGTTAGCTTAGTGTTTTTGATATTGATCTATGTTACAGCATATGTCCACAATCTATTCCTTTTTGTTGCTGACTAGTATTCTATAGTATGGACCTATCACATTTTATCTGTCCGTTTACTAGTAGGATGTTTGGAATTGTACCCAGTGGGATGGTATGAATAATGCTACTACTTGCATACAAGTCTTTACATGGTTCTTTTGAGCAGATACCTAGGAGTGGAATGATTTAATATCTTTTTTAAAATGTTTGCAATCATGGTTCATCAGACAGTCTAGTACATACCAGTTTTGAGAAGTAACCATTTTACCATCATTGATACATAATATATAATCAGTGTAATTAACTAGTATTTTGTACTTCCTTAAAGACAGAGGAGAGTGACCACAAAGCTTACATGATAAATTCGTGTTTCTTGGTGTTTTGTGAATTTATTTTTGTGGTAGAGTCTCAGTACCTTGCCCAGGCTGACTTAACTCCTGGACTCAAGTGATCCTCCTGCTTCAGTCTCCCAAGTAGCTGGGACTATAAATATATACTTGGCTTATTAAATGTATGGCTTGTGCTTGGTTTGACAGCACATATACTAAATGTATGGCTTGTGTTTAATCTTTAAAGACACTTTGAGATTAACTTTTATTTAGTAATAGACACCTGTGGAAAACCACCTACTATTGTCTGTTATACTGTCAGCAAGGCACAAGGCAGTAGATGTAAATGTCACATTCTTCCTGCTCTGTGAATCCTCTCAGCTCTTCACATTATAGGGTAGAACTGCATCAAAACCACCTACTATCTACCTGGGCTGGTACTGCTGCAATTTGGGTTCATTACATCATCATTCAGAGCCCCATCTTACTGTGAAATCACACTGAAGAAGTGGAGAAATCTTGTGACAAGGGACACGTGATGGGATTGTGTAGTTAGCTCTTCTCTGATCCCGCTGCATAGCACTTACCGTTCTGAAAGAAGCCCGCCTACAGGTATAGTAGAGAAATGAAGGTTTAACCCCACCAGGCATTTGGCAGTGGTCCAGTAAACTGGGTGATCCAAATCCTGATTTTCTAGGGTGGGTGTCCACACCATTACCCATTCTACACAACAGCAGCCTACACCGATAATAGTGCGTTCCAACTTACACTGTTCTCCCATTTGTTTGATTCATTCAGCAACTCCTTGACCCCTAGCTCTGTGCCAGGCAGCACTAGCCATACAGTCTCAGTCCTCTGAACAAGAGTCGCTGTAGGAAGATCAGGTATTAGGAGATACCGAGATATAATCAGGTGTCAAGATATCATTACAGGACCAGGGTGGTAACTGATCTTCCTGCATTGACATGGTTGCCAGTGAGAATACAAAGTGAAGTTGTGTGTGTAGTGCTGAACATGCAAGCATGTTGTGTGTGTGCTCACTTTCATGTGCTGGGAGATGTAAATGGTCTGTTCAGCCTCACAGTCCATGTTCAGGACTGATTCCAGGAGCTTGCATTGAGTCTGTGGTGTCACTTGGCTTCCGCTGAGAGGATCTGAGCAACAGGACTCTATTCTGACCTCTCTAAGGGCCTAGTCTCAGAAAATGACTAATTTCTCTCTAAAATAAAAGATGAGGAATATCTGATGTGAAAAGTAGGTCACTTTGAATTGTATTTTTGTCTCATTTTCTTTAAAATGATATCGACCTCATGGCCAAGATGAATTAAAACCAAACTTCAAATTGGGAAATAACAAAACATGATATTTCATATTTACTGCTAAAAGAGATGAAAGTTAACTTAGTTTTTCACCAAAGGCTCATGTGTGGCAATGGAAGCAACAAATTTTGCTTTAGTGGTGTGAAAAGGATCTAGGATTCCAGGCTTTTACATATCTTATTTGTATTTTCTTTGAGAAAATGTCTCAGTTAAAATCAATGCCCTACTATTCATTTAAGCTCCCTTGCCTTCAATAAAACTAATTGATAAACCCTAATAATTAATGACCTGATTAAACCAAAATGACTTACATCTGCCCTGATGGTTCCCATTTATAATCAGTTACTTTAATGACTCATCTTTTCTGCACTTTGCTTACAGAAAAAAGGCTATGATGTTTTTAAGTATACAGAGTGAAAAGCTGTATGCCTTCAATTGCTGTTTGTTTTCCATAACTTAATACTGCATTAAAATAAGCACATGTAACTACCTCCCTAAAAGTAATCTTTCTGCCTAGTCGAATGTGCTATTGTCTATGCCTTTGGAAAACAAACAAACAAACAAAATCAAATCATTGTAGCATTCCTGGAGCTATTTTCAAGTGTTGCAGAATTTCCATGTTTTAGATGAAAATTTAAAGTAGTAAGTACATTGGCTATATATTAGCATTATTGCTACCTCTTATATAAGATGAAATAGTGTGCTCAAGATGAAGCCAAATTTAAATCAAGAGAGCTATTCTTAGTCCTGCATTTAAAGAGATTCTCTTTACTTTTTCTTTTTTTGCATCAACTTCAGATGAATTCATGAATTCAGATTTAGCTTAACTGAATAAAGTCCTAATATAATTTATTTCCTATCTACTTCAGAAAAGGGTTTAAGATGGCTTATGAGGTCAAAACAATGAACAAGAGACAAAAATAACACTTAAAATGAAAGGATACTTCCACTTCTTTCCACGAGGGAATCGATGCTATGAGACTTGCTTTCTACCAAAAACAATTAGAAAACTGAACAGCGTACCGTACAAAACAGCTGTCGTTAGACGTTGCACAACAAACAGTGTGGGTCAGTGATCCCAGAGAAGGGACCAAATGAGGTGAGTCCTGTAATCATCCAACCTTTTCTCCTGTAAACCCAGACAGAGCCTAGAGAACTAACAGAGTGGAAGACAGAGAGAGATTGGAGTTAAAAACTGGCTGAAATTCACAGGGCAGGGTCCTAGAGAGGAAACATCTGTGTCAAAAACTCTGTATTAATAGGTTGAAATCTTTCAATATTAGACAGCAAACCTACTACCTAGGAAAGAAAATTTCTGGGGAACTGCAAGCCAAATAGTTTCTAAAGCTTATGTAAGGTTGGGAATCTTTTTAATTCCTATCAGCAGTGTGGGGAGACCTCATGGTAATAGAACATTCAAGAAAGACTTGAGAAGAATTATGCTCTAATAGTGGGGTTAACCTATCCCTAGCATAGGGGTAATTCTATATTCTCCACAAGTAAATGTTCTAAAATAAGACTTAAAGCATGTCACCTGTCTGCATGTTACCTAACCATGTTGCTAGTATCAAATCTAACACTTTTTAAAGAATTACAACAAAATCTGTAAGATTCTTTTTAAAGGATTATAGCTAAATGAGTAGTGTACAATTCAAAATACCCATTGTCTATACATATACAAATAAATAGACAAGCTAAGAGTGTTTCTTCTAAGTATGGATGAAAAACCATAACCAGAGAAAATTTAGTCAATAGAAAAGACATCCCCCCATACACAAAAATACCAGAGATAATAGACTTAACAGTTGAGAAGGACTAAAATAGTTATAAAAATTTTAAATATGCTCATGAATTTCAAAGAAAACATGAGCATAACAAGGGGACAAATATATAATGAAGACAAAAGCATCTAGAGATGAAAAATAAAATAGTGGAATAAAAATTTCACTTGATAGAATTAATAGTAGATTAGGCATTACAGAATAAATGATTAGTAATCTTGAAGTTAGAAATCAAGGACTCATCCAAAATTACTACAAAAGAACTCTATTCTACTTTTAAAGAAATGAAATTTTAAAAAACAAGCACAAGCCAGGCATAGTGGTGCATGCCTGTAATCCCAGCACTTGGGAGACTGAGGCAGGAGGATTACTGCAAGTTTGAGACCAGCCTGGGCTACAAAGTAAGTTCAAGGCCAATCAGAACTGCATAGTGAGACCCTGTCTCAAAAAGAAAAAAGGGAAAAAGAAAAAGA